>CABHPP010122096.1:8917-44934 GCA_902168425.1 Peromyscus attwateri | reverse complement strand
CTCAGTCCTGGAAACCACAGTGCTGAGCTTCCCAATGGTGCAGTGTTTAAACTCTGCCTACTATGACCTCCATTTAACTATAAAATAGCCCTGCAGTGAAGACAATGGAGAAGATACTATCTACCAAGGTATAGTTCACATAATTTTATCAGTACTATGCTTGTGGGATTAATAGAGAATAAAGTGGCTGTAACGAGTCTTTTTCTGTCCCACCAGCCAGTTCTCAAATAATGACACAGAGACTTTTTATTAATTATGGAAGTTCAGCCTATAGCTTAGACTTGTTTCTAACTAGCTCTTATAACTTAAATTAACCCATTTATATTAATCTACTCTCTATCATGTGACATTACCTCCCTTCCATCTTGCACCTCCTGTTTCCTCTCTGTGTCTCTTGGTGTCTTCTGCATGTCTAGATCCTTTCTCTCCCTGGAAATTCCACTTATATCTTCTGCCTAGTTATTGGCTCTTCAGCTTTTTATTACACCAATCACAGCAATATATCTTCACACAGTGTACAAATATCCTACAACAAATGGCCAGTTCACAAATAAGAAAGCTAAAAGCAAAGAAGTGATTTGCTGAAGAAAAGGTGATCAGGAAGAAGCAGAATTCAGGTTTCCCTCTTCATACCATTTTCCACCCTGTGCCTCAACAATGAGGAATGTCTGCCCTTCAAGCCATCCTGGTGGCTGTGCCTGTGTGAGGCTCACAAGTACAGGATGTGCCTCATGGAAATCCACAATGCTGATAGCCCAGTTAAGTGGTGTCTGCAGGACAAGGCAGCTGCCTCACACAGTGCATAAGAAAGAACATTGGTTAGGGTAGGGCATTCACGCACTGTGTGTGTGTGTGTGTGTGTGTGTGTGTGTGTGCGCGCGCGCGCGCGCGCGCGATTATAGTGATTATAGCAGCCCTCTGGGATACAGCAGGGTTAGCGCCAAAGGCAGGAACTCTTAGCATGACACATTTTCTGGAAACTAGGTCAAAACGTAATAGGAAGGAAAACCAGTTGTTTTCTGGGTAGAGCTTTCTCCCTAGGTCTTGATGACTTCAGCCACTGCTCCCCAGGGCGTCTTTAAGAGTTAAATATCTCACAGGGTGCTTCAAGTCAGGTGATGCCTGGAGGATGAAACCAACTTCCCCATTAAGCAAACCTTGGGGACCTGAGTCCCCTAGGCTGGTTGTTGAGAGACTAAAAGATCAGTGGCACATTTCAAAGAAATGGAGGTGAATTCCCGAAAAGACAAGTTTGAATTAGGAAACAGCATACTTGAACAGCACAAGGGGGAATTAAGTTTAGAACAAAAGAGTTTGATGGAAACGAGGCTTTAAAAATGGGCCCGCCTCAAGTTCTCTCCCCCAAGCTGCTTCATCTGAGAGAAGTCCCACAGCACCCTGTTTTGGAGCATGAGTTGATATTCCAACATGTATCAGTGCTGGGATTAAAGGCATGCGATACCACCGCCCGGCTAGTTTTCTTTTTCTACCATGTAGGTCTTGAGGATTGAACTCAGGTCATCAGAAATGGCTGCAAGCATATTTACCCACTGAGCCATCTTGCCAGCCCAAATTTATTTTTTAAACATTAATCATTAACTTAGAATTTTAGCTTTGGGAGGCAATTCTGAGTAACCTAATACTCTTACCTCCTTGTGTTCCTGTGAGGCAGAACTGGTGACCTGCTTGAGACCTTATGATCCCAGCCTTTACTTCATCCTCTGCCCCTTTGCTACCCTTGACTTTCCCCAGACATGGAGTTGGGGGTCCAGTGAAGGATCTTGATTGTTTCCTTCTTTTCCCTTGGGAAACAAAATTCATCTGGTCAGTGGGAGGGACCTGTGGGAGCTGAGAGAGGCCCTGGATCTCTGCAGCACGCCTGTCTTCTGTGTGAAATAGAGAAGGCCAGGTATCTGCGCTGATTTAGCCACTCCAGGAAAGAGGGAAATCCATCTGGAAGTGTTCCAGCAGAAACCTGCAGCTGGGGACTGCCAGACCTGCCCTGCGTTGAGGGGCAAGACAAATCTTGCCTTCCACATTCCTTTCTCAGGGTGGAAAGGTGAGTGGCAATTGCCATCCTGATGTTAGGGGTTCCTGGTTACGGTAGAATGTGGTTTTAGGACCATGCTCACATGTGTAGTCCTAACCTTGCAGTACCTGCTGTGGCAGCCTTAGGGCCCAGTGCCTGTTTGTACTCCCTGCCCTCCTGCCCCTGCCACACCCCTTACAGTTTCTCTGATGGAGTGGAGCCTGGTCCTGCACACACGGCCTCCCTCAGCAGCCCCTTCTCTGGTCCCCTGGAGCCCGGCTAATCTTATCTTTGGCACCTGTCCTTGCTGCTCTATGAAGACAGCTCAGCGGTACCGTCTCTTGCTCTGTGGCTCACACATGCGCGTGACCCGGGAGCTGTTGCCATGCTCTTGCTCTACATTCCAGGAGTGAGCACTGTAGGAATGTTAAGTCCTTCTGTTAGCCTCACACTAAAATCTAGGGACTTTGTGTTTTGGAAAAATTGATACTGAGTGTGAGCTTGTGGTTTTGGAGAAATATCAGCCTCCCTGTGGGAACGGTTTGTGTAAAATAGTTTCACAGAGGTACAGCATTGCCACCTGTTTCAGGATAAACTGACCAGAAATGGTGTCCACCGAGTTGTGCTCAGATTTCTGTTTCTCCCTCAGTTCTAGAGAGCAGAATAATAAAGTCAAGTTCTCTCTGGGAACTTAACAAACGGTGTTGGTGGCCCCTGTGTATTCTGCTCACATACCTGCTCTGCTCATATTGGGCAGTTAGACTTAGGGTATAAGAGAGGCCAGAGGAAAAGGTACATGAACGGTTTCTCTTACATGTATTTGGCTTTAGTTTTTACATTATGGAGATTTTCACCTTTATGCACTGAGTTCTGCTCATCTATCTGACTTAGGAGGTACTAGCTTGTCTCCTGCAGCCACACATTATTTATTGCAAGACCCCATGATGTCAGAACTAATCTGTGCTTCAAAGAGCTGCCTTTCCTCCACCTCCTGAGCTGATTGGTAAATACAGAAAAAAATGTGTGACTACCTAGTCCAGAGCCCCTTAAAGGACAGTTCTCATGAATGTCAGTGATAGCACCTGGGCCTGGGTGCCCTTCCCTGCCCACAGGGCTGCTCTAACCACGGCTGTGGAGGCTGTGAGGCCTCCTTGTCCTGCATTCCCAGCATACTTACTTTCTGAGTAATCCCCACCATTTCCACTGAATGGAAGAATTGAGCTGTTCCCAAGTGTTTCCAAGCCTCTGCCCACACAGATACTGAAGTTAGGCGCTTTTAAAACAGGAAGAGGAGAGGCACTGTTTCCCCCTTTAAAACATACACAAGCCTAACAAAGATCCAAACCAGGCTCTTTGCCTCGGGTGGAAGTAACAAAGTGCTTCCTGCCATTACTCATTGGTTCACAATGGGAGAGCTCCCAAGGACACGTCGGATTCTAGTTTAGTTGTCGGGCCCACAGGGAAAGGCCTTTGTCTAAGGGCTAATAGAAGTTTACTGACAAAGCTGAACAGACTCTGAGCTCTAGTCTGCTAGAGCACAGCTCAAAATTTTCCTTCCATCCCACTCCACTTCCCGGTTGTTAGGGCAAATGACTGGAAGCCGAGCAACAGGAACCATGGTCAGAAGGAGGAGGCAGGCAAGAGAGAGCAGCAAAGAGGCTTGAAGATGCTCAGTCAGGGCCTCTGCGGACTCTGCCCCTCACCTGTTCTCAGGGCACCCCTAGGACTCCTAAGCATCTGAGGGGTGATATTACCAGTGCTTTGCTGAACTTGAAGCCCAGGGGGCTTTGGACTAGATGATGGGTCCTTGGGGCATCAGAAAGGGACCTCGGCCCTAGGACCTCTAGCAGTCTGCAGAACAGTATAGGGCGGACTCGGATACTCTGGCCCAGAAGTGCACCCTAAAGGAGGCAGCAGAAGCTTAGGATGCTTGGGCAAGGTAGGGACAGGAGGCTCGTGGGGGAGGAGCCAGACCGAGTCTAAGGCCTGAAACCAATGGAAGGACGTTAATTAGGGACCAAAGTAGGTGATACTTGCAAAACGCCCAAGTGTTTGATAAGTATTGGCTAAAACCACAATTGACAATCTGGCATCAGGTGGCAAGTAGCAATGGGTTGCAGCAGTTCTCCACACCTCTCTGGATTGGCATCTATTCTGTGGTCCCAGTGAAGTTACCATCAATTTCCTCCAAGCCCTGCTTTACACTCCATTTCCTAGGCATCATTAGCCTCTGTCTGTCCCCTCCTCATTCCCTTTTACAGATATCGGTGAGGACAGAGCCCAAGGAGCTCCGCAGTTAGAAGAGACTTCTGCAAGGTCCAGTTTCTGGCCCCAACCTTGTTCTTTCTCTTCCAGATTCATGTGCTCGCAGCTGCCCAACCAGGTTCTGAAGAGCATCAGCATCATCGACAGCCCCGGCATCCTGTCTGGGGAGAAGCAGCGCATTAGCCGAGGTCAGTGCCCTGGCTGCCCCACCCTCTCCAAAGCTGTCTGAGGCCCTTCAACAGTGAGCAGAGCATTCCTGCTCCTGTCCCATTCTCCCCACCCTCCAGGACAGCCACAGCCCAGGACCTCCCATAGTATCCTAGGCAGCCAAGGAAGCCCCAAGAAACAAATGCCATTTTAGCTTCTGCCATTTTAGCTAGTACCGAGCTCAGGTAAATCTTCACAGCCAAGAGGGGAATACCCCTTGGTAACTGTTCACTTGGACACTTGACATTCCTCCCTCTGGTGTGGATTTCACCCCAGGAGCCCTTGAAGCATCTTGCTGAGGGGAAGCTTTTACTAGGCAGACGCTATTCTGTGCATGGAAACCCAGCAGAAACAGGCATGGTTCTGTCCTTGGGGAACTAGAAACGAAGCAGACATTCTTCATGTTGTCATAGAACTAAATGAGGACTGGGTGAAACACCATGAACTGCAGCCCAATATGAGGGAGCCTGGCCTTGTATAGGAGTGTGGAAAGAGGCACCCCTGAGGCAGTGACATTTGAACCAGGATCTGAGGGATGAGTAAGGATTACTCAAAGGAAACTACTGTGGAAAGAGCCTGTATGTAGGAAGAGCAGAAAGTGCGTGGACAATGACATGGTTCCATTGGCCTTGGCAGACAAGGCCATGGTAATTGATAGTTGTTTCCAGATCTGGCCATTGTGGTTTCAATGGGTGTACTGCTGCCTTCTGGCCTCACTTCCAGAGAAAAGGTCATAGGACAGATCCTGGGACAGCAGCATAGACAAGAAATGCTTGGCCAGAAGAGTTCAGGGTGGATCCCAAGGTTATGGTTGTGAGGTGGGTCAAGCGAGCCCTCCCCCACACTGCCCTTTGAAGGAAAGCATGCTTCCAAGGTGCTCTGCTGCTGTCACTTCCTGCTAATAGCTTCACAGCCCTTTGCACAGCATGCCAGTGAAACCCTGCATGCCAAACTTGAGTGGCAGCCAGTCTGGAGTCAGCCATGTGTGTGACCAGCGGTGAACTCCTCACAGTCCAGGAAGCAAAAGCGTAGTTGCTCAGTCCATGCAAGCTGCTTGCTGGCATTGAAAGGGCTTCTGTGGCCAGTGATCCTCCTTCCTTTGGCATTCTGTGGACTCACAGAGAGCTAGGTCTGCCTGAGCTAAGGCCTTCTCGAGGCTCATCTTGTGGTTCTTTGCTGATTCTGGCAGGGACATTCAACAGTGCCATTAGCTACCTTGAGTCTTCACAGAATCTGATGATTAGAGAGAAAAGAAAAAACAAAACAACAAAAAGCAGTCTTACACTGGTCTTCTTTCACGAAGATCTTTGTTCTTGTTGTTTTCTATTATAAAAATAATAGCTATTACAAAGAATTCAAATGAGTTAGGGTGTGAAGAAACTCATGCTGTCACAACAGTTCTTCCTACATATCTAAACATATAATTTCTAGTGGAAATACAATGATCAAAAACATTTTCTACAACTGACATTTTGCCATAATGGTCTCCATGGGCTTAATGAAAGGAACATACGTACTTTATTTATTTAACTCATAATGTGGCTGTCACAATGTTAACACTTTTTCATTCTTACAAAGAATATTAGGGTTTGTTTGTTTTTAGTGGAGCTTTGTAGCTCAGTACTCATAGATGATTTTGTTTTGTTTCATTTGAGACAAGGTCTTATGTATCTCAGGCCAGTGAGACTCTGGCTCAAAAAACAAGATAGATAGCACCCGAGAAATGACAGCCAAAGTTTCCTCTGACTGCCGCATGTGTGGGCAGGCACATGCACATTTGTGACCAAGTGCATGTGCACATATGCTGTGGGATAATGCTTTTGTACACTGGTTTAATAAATTGCTGATTGGCCAGTAGCCAGGCAGGAAGTATAGATGGGATAACAGACAAGGAGAATTCTGGGAAGAGGAAGGCTGAGTCAGGAGACGCCAGCCTGCCATCCAGGGAGCAGCATGTAATGGCACACAGGTAAAGCCACAGAACACATGGCAACATATAGATTAACAGAAATGGGCTGAGTTTAAGAGCTAGTCAGTCGTAAGCCTGAGCTAATGACTGAGCAGTTTTAATTAATATAAACCTCTGTGTGTTTACTTGGGTCTGAGTGGCTGCAGACCAGGCAGGACACAGGACACAGGAAAACTTTCAGCTACACACACACACACACTCCAGTTTGGAACTACTAATCTAAAAGGCTAGTGAATTGTTTGGGGAAAAACCAAATGCTATAGTTTTTCTGAGCTATCCCATTTACTGCTTCTACATGACTGGCTTAAATATTCTGAAGAAATATGTGACCCTGATATACCACAAAATTTTAGGGGTTCTAGGGTGTAGCTTCCACCTTATCCCCCCCTTTTCCCCATTGGCAGGCCTTTAGACAATGCTCACCTTCCATATTCTTAACGTTTCTCTTTTGTATAATAATTACAAGTATCTTTCAAACTGTAACTCCTTCCCAGTGGTGCTGACGCTTGGCATGATGCTTCTAGTATGCTTTGAAGATCAGTTTCTTTCAACACTTGATATGATCTGACTCATATCCTGGTCTGACTTACTGTATACTCACATCCTATGCACAGAAATAGCATATGTGGCCCAAGCCCACCAGCTGGTCCCTGCCATTCTGAGGGACACAGCAGCTGTGGGGAAGGACCTTGGACTGAACAACAGTGCTGTGGGCTATAGGCAGGGGCCCCAAGCATGCTGGCACATGGTGTTGGCGACATAGTTGGCGGTGGGAGTCACTCAATTGACATAGTCCATATATTAACTGCAAAGAACATATAGTGTCTTAAAGCTGCTTCAACTTCAACAATTTGATACATCTCACATGTGCTCAGACTAATGCCCTTCTGTCCAGCTTGGCCCACAGTCCCTGGCTGGCAATTAAGGTCAGCACAGCCATGGAGTACTTACCAGCTGTGACTCCACAGTCGTTAAAACATTCCATGTTGACTTTATTGGTAGGTGTCTGACTCCCTCGCAGACATTTTGCCTGTAAAAGAGGAAGAAAGGGAGTGCTGATGTATCATCCTCACTCTCCATTTTCCTTTTTGCAGTGGATGGGTTAACCCTCAGCAAGCCTTGTGACTTACTCTCTTATGCAAAAAGGAGACTACTTGAAGCGGGTATTTGTAATAATGCAACAGCCACGGTATACTAAACCCTTGCTATATGTCACTATAAATACGGTTAGTCATTGGGATTTATTATTTAATTTAAACCTGAACGTAACCATGAACAGATAGAACCAAAGACTCCTCACCCTCCCACCTCTGGGAAAGCAGCCTTGAAAGCAGTTATGAGAATTTTTCCCAGTTGCCAGGCAGATGTGTGACCAAGTTTGAGACCTGAGGAGCAGGGTAAAAATCACTGACAGTGTCACATTTGGAGAACAGGCTCAGAAGAGTGACTGTTCCCAGTATTTGCTACCGGCCATGTGTGGAAGCCAGCCCACTTTCCTACCTGTGGGGAGTCTGCAGGGGGCCTGCATGCCAGGAAGGAGCAGGAACTATGGGAGGAAGGTTGTATGCTGACTGCTGAGCACCCCCAGGAAGAAGTACTGACTCCTGCAAACCCAGTGTCTTTCTTTAGCTTGGGACCAAGCAGATAGTAAGGAGGTATTTGAGCATTATGCTACTCTGCTGCAGGTCACATTAGACAGGATGGACCTGAACTGGAGAGCTGGCTGGCTTCATGTCACATTGGTAGTCCTCATGCACATTACCCAGAGTAGTGAGGACCAGGGTCCAGAGATTTAGGGACCAGGCAGACTAGCGCCCAGTATATATATTCAGGAATGAGTCAGATACTTTAGTGGTAAAAGCAGAAATGGGGACCCTTGAGCCTGCGGTTCAGTTTTTTGCCTCCCCTTGCTTGTGGCTCTACACATCCATGTTAATTCTCACATTGCATTATAAGCCTAGTGTCTTTATTCTGTGCTGGGTAGAAGGGCAAGTGTGGTCACCAGGGTGAAGTGAGTTTTGCAGCCATTCCTCTTCTCTAGGCCAGTCACGGTGAGAGAAGAAACGTATGAGGGTTCTGAGTGATACCTTGTATTTTACAGTGTTGGGCTTGAAGCAAAGTGTGTCCAACCCCACTCTAGGTTAGAAGCAGCCTTTACCAGTTTTGTGCCTCTGCAGAATCTCCAGACTCCGGCAGTGAGCCTAGAAGTCAGGACATTGTACTCCTTGCCTCCTGCCTCCTCCTGTTGGAGTGTTCTATGCTCCAGAATCAACAAGAATGTTGACAGTTCGGTGACTGGTTTTGAAGTAATTGTTTTATACCTCTCCATATGGATCCTTTAGATGTGTCTTAGTTAATCATATTTAGCAGAAAACCTGTAGGAACAGACAGTTTATTTACTGAATTATAGCTTTTCTTGACTGGTATGAAGGATTGAATGCTTATAAATCAGGAATAAAAATATTTAGATATATTTATAATAATTTTATTGAGATCAAGTAACAGCTACCTATAAGTCCTACAAATGTTCTTGCCAATAAAAGAATATGTGGTTTCTTCAAATTTTTTTTCAAATTATTTTTCTGAAATGGGTGGGTAACTTCTGAGCTCATTCACTCTTTGGTGCCTCCTTTGCCCCAATGACAGCATCCAGATTGTTGACACTATGTGATGAGAAGAAAGAGCACGCTTATCCACATGCCCATCCTTGTTTTGACCCGCAGTCTGTTATCATTCTGGCTCTCAGGCTGTTTGCCTCCTAGACTACTGTTTATTCCATGCAGAACCTAAACATCACCTAAGATTTATTTCTGGACTTGGCATGGAAACCAATGTGTTCTTAGCTGCTTAGGACAAAACCTCCTCAAGTCCAGCTCTAACCATAGCATCTATTTCTGAGAAAACATGGAGGAAAATTGTGACGTGGTAGTCAGTGCTCTTGTCCATCTCTGTAGCCCAGTGACATTGAGGTGCTGTTTTAGCTGCATATAATTCTTCCTGTGGATTCCAGAGACTGAGGTTTGTCTCTAAAGACTTGATTATGGCAACAAAATAGAACAATTTTTCCATTCTAAAAATGCAAAAAAAACGCTGGGCGGTGGTGGCACACGCCTTTAATCCCAGCACTCGGGAGGCAGAGCCAGGCGGAACTCTATGAGTTCGAGGCCAGCGTGGGCTACAGAGCGAGTTCCAGGAAAGGTGCAAAGCTACACAGAGAAACCCTGTCTCGAAACCTCCCCCGCCCCCCCCCAAAAATAAATAAAAAATAAAAATGCAAAAAAAACCCGCCAGACATAATGGCTCATGTCTGTATCCCCAGCACTTGGTAGACTGAGGCAGGAGGATTTAGCAAGTTCAGAGGTGACCTAGGATACATAGTAAGTTTAAAGCCAGTGTGGGCTACAGGGTGAGACCCTGTCTCAAAAAGGTGAAGTTAAACCTCTGACTAGACATGGTGGCTCACACCTACAGTCCCGCACTCAGGAAGCAAGAGTTTGAGGCAGACTAGCCTGGGCTACAGAATGAGACCCTGTCTCAAAACAGAATAAAAAAAAAAAACCAAGCCGGGCGGTGGTGGCGCACGCCTTTAATCCCAGCACTCAGGAGGCAGAGGCAGGTGGATCTCTGTGAGTTCGAGGCCAGCCTGGTCTCCCAAGCAAGTTCCAGGAAAGGCGCAAAGCTACACAGAGAAACCCTGTCTCGAAAAAACCAAAAACAAAGCAAAACAAAACAAAAAACCAAAAAACAAAACAAAACAAAAAAAAACCAAACAAACAATGCAAAGAAGTCTAGAGGGAAAACCAAGCTCTTGGCTTGACTCTTCTATCAAATCTACTCTCTCTCCCAGGGCTCATACTCATCAAATGAAAATTGAATTTCTTTCTGTGATGTAGAACCCTTATATCTGTTACTTTCCAGTTCATTTATTAAAACCAGTGAATACTAGAACTGGCCAGATGGTGAAAAGATAAAAGGACAGAAAATGCCCTGCTCATAAAAGCGATAGGGTGGTGGTGTATGAGGCAGGGAGGATTGAACTGTCTTTCAGTGACAGCAGCAAACTTCAGAATTGTTCGTTAGCATCTGCACACTGACAGACAAATACCTTTGAGTGTGGCACCTGAATACTGGCAAACCCTGTGAACACAACCCTGAGGGCCTCAAACTTAACATCACAAAAGAATTGCCGGAGCTGGGAAGCAGGGCATGGAAGTCCAAAGTGTGATTAATAAGGGCACAGAAAGAAAGAAAAAATAGAAAAGACAAAAACAGACCGTAATCAGGGAAGCACAAACATCTACTTGACAAGTTTTTTGAACTTTAAAGACAAAAGACCGGATTTTGATGGCTGCCCAGGAAAAGAGAGAGAACATTTAGAGATATCCAGATAAGAGTAACTTCCCCTCTTGGGTTTTGGGAGGGAGAAGGATTTAAGGGAAAACACACACGTAAGTCTGTTCTGGAAGACTAAAAGGCCTGGAGCAAGGTGTTAGGCATCCTCTGCAGCAGTGAAGACCGTGGACAAACTGTGGGAGAGCCTGCCAAGGCCCAGCAGTTCCCAGGACAGAGCAGGTGTCGGGGGCATAGTGCAAGGCTGTGGTATAAGCCCTGAGTTCGAAGTGTGATGTGTGTATATCACACTCTTCTATGCCTCAATACAGGGTTTCAGTCAACAGATACTTAACTGAACAAACAAGGTGGATGCAATCACGCCCTGGTACAATTTATATTACAGTGAGTGTGACCAAAAAAAAAAAAAAAAAAAAACCAAAAAAAAACCAGGTAAATTATTTTGGACAAAAAGAAACAGGTAAATTGTTTTATCCATTGATATGAATAAGTATTGAGTACTAAGAAGGTGATATGAGACGTGCTCAGTAAGGAGCCAGTGAGGTGGGATCGTGCATGCATCTGTGAAGACAACCCTTTAGGCAAGACCTGAGTACTAAGAAGGAGCTGGCCTTGCAGAGTTCGGGCAGGTCAAGACTACACATTTTGGCTGTCCACATTATTCAGATCTATCCCGTGTAGTGTTTGGAGGATAGTCTAAAGCTCTTGCCCAGGACCTAAATTTGGTTCCCAGCACTCAGGTCTCACAGCTCACAACTGACTGTAATGCCAGCTCCAAGGGATCTGACATCCTCTTATGGCCTCTGTAGGCACCTGCATATATGTGTGCATACACATAAATAAAAATAAAAAATTATTTGAAAATGTTCAAAGGTCATATGTTCATTCATTGGTTTAAAATACTGCGTATTCATTTTGTTCTGAGATTGTTTCTGTAACAGTCAATATATAAACCTATAATCAAATTATTTTCTTTGGTCCAATCAAAGGGTTGAAGTTCTAGAGTTAGCACCATGTGTGTCTTAGTTTGCTTTCTATTGGTGTGATAAAGACCATGACCAAAAGCAACTTAGGAAATGGTTTATTTGGGCTAACGTGTCCCAATTACAGTTTATCATTGAGGAAAGTCAGTGTAGGAACTCAAGGCAGGAGTTGATGCAGAGGCCATGGAGCAGTCCTGCTTACTGGCTTGCTTAGGCTCCTTTTAAAAACTACCCAGGACCAACTGACCAGGGGTGGTACCACCCACAGGGAACCAGGCCCTCCCACATTAATCAAGAAAATGCCCCACAGGCTTGCCCACAGGCCAATCTGATGGGGGTATTTTCTCAATGGAGGGTTCCTCTTCCCAGTGACCCTAGCATGTACCAAGTTGACAAGAAAACTAGCCAGCACAAAATGTAATAAAGAAGGAAGAAGAGGCTGCGTGATGGCGGTGCACCCTTTAATCCCAGCACTCAGGAGGCAGAGGCAGGCAGATCTCTATGAGTTCTAGACCAGCCTGGGCTACAGAGTGAGTTCTAGAACAGGCTCCAAAGTTACACAGAGAAACCCTGTTTCAAAAAAAAAAAAAAAAAAAACCACAGAGGGAATTAAAAGTCCTGAATTCAAATTCAGCTCAGCTATTTACCAGTTGTATGGCCTTGGGAACATTGTTGCTTGCTTTATAAAATAAAAAAATACCAATTGCTTAGGCTTATTGTAGATAAGTTAATACATTGAAAGTAGATAGTAGAAGCGGAGCATAGTAGCACGTGCCTGTTGGACTAGTACTTAGGAGGTAGAGACAGGAAGATCAGGAGTTCAAGGCCAACTTCAGCTACATCCAGACTTTGAGGCCTACCTGGGCTATGGGAGTCTCTGCCTCAAAAATCCAAGGAGGTGGGGTTGGAAAGATGGCTCAGAGATTGAGTGGGTTTACTGCTTTTGCACAAGACCTGGTTTGGTTCCCAGCATCTACATAGTGGTTCATAACCACCTGTAACTCCATTTCCAAAGGATCTGATGCCCTCTTTGGCACTGCATGTACATGGTACACAAAAATACACACATTCTCTCTCTCTCTCTCTCTCTCTCTCTCTCTCTCTCTCTCTCTCTCTCTCTCTCTCTCTCACATACACACACACACACACACACACACACACACTAAAAAATAAGTTTAAAAATTTTAAGTCATGAAGGAGGGAAGGTGAAGAAGGGAAGACAGAAAGCAGCAGAGAGTGTGGCGTAGGCCCATAATTTCCAACATACATGTCAATATGGGCTACATTTTGAAATTGTCTTTAAAAAAAGCCCCAGGTGTGATGGCACACACGTTTAATCCCAGCTCTTGGGAGGCAGGGGAAGGTGCTTTCCTGAGTTCCAGGAGGCCAGCCAAGACTATAGCAAGATACTGCCTCACACAGGGCTGGAGAGACGGCCCAGGAGGGCCTGTACAGGTGCACACACTTCACAGATACAAGCGCCCATAGGACCGTACCTCCCGGTGTCTCCTCTGGTGTCTCAGGAGCTGTAGCCAAGAGGTGCACCCAGCAGGAGGCAAAGGTTAGCTACTGAGCAAAGCTTCTAAGAGGATTCCTCCTCCCTTTAGGGGCATTGTATTTTCTTTCTTGCCTTAAAAAAAAAGTAATTCCAGGCTGGAGAGATGGCTCAGCAGTTAAGAAACTGGCTGCTCTTCCAGAGGACCCAGGTTCAATTTGCAGCACCCACAGGGTGGCTCACAACTGTCTGTAACTCCAGTTCCAGGGGATCTAAAACCTTCATGCCAATATACATAAAATAAAATTAACTAAATTATCTTTTTTTGAAAAAAGTAATTCATTGGTTTTCTTATATTTAGAATTGATCAGTCATCACCACATCAAGTTTGGAACATTTATCACCCCAGGGAAAAAAATTAGTAATCATACTGGTTCTCCTCTCAGCCCTAGCTAGGCGATCACTGATCTAACCTCTGCCTCTTTGGATTTGCCTACCCGAATATTTCATATTAGTAGGACCACCTAGGAAGTAAGTGTTTGTGTTTAAAACCAATCATATTTGCAAGGCTTATATGCACTGTAGTATTTACCAATACTACTCTCTTTTATGGTGACATAATATTCTGTCATATGGCTATACATATTTTATTCATTCATCAGCTGATAGACATTTGAATTTTGTAATGTTTTGACTGTTATGAGTATCCTGTGAGTATTCATGTGTAAATTTTTTGAGGACATTTGTTTCATGTAAAATTGCTAGATTGGATTGTAACTGAATATTTAGCCTTTAAAATTTTTTTAGATTTATTTACTTTATTTCATGTGTATGAGTGTTTACCTACATGTATATGTGTGCACCACATGTGTGCCTGGCGTCTGCAGAGGTCAGAAGAAGGCAAGCTGTCTTGGAACTGGAGTTAGAAATGGCTACGGGCCACCATGTGGATGCTAGAAACAGAACCCTAGCCCTCTGCAGGAGTAGCAAGTATTCTTACCTCTGAGCCATTCCCTGCCCACCCCATATTCCTTTTGGACTGGGTCTCACTAGGTAGTCTTAGCTAGCCCTACATAACTTGCTATGTAGACCAGGCTAGCCTCCAATTCAGAGAGCTCTGCCTAACTCTTCTCCCTTAAAGAGATTGGGATTAAAGGAATATACCACAAGTTGGCCTGACTAATAATTAACCTTTGAAGAGCTACTGAACCGTTTTCCAAAGCAGCTGCACCATTTCATGTCCCTACTATCAAAATAGTAAGGAATCTACATCCCCATCAACGTTTGCTGCTCTCTGTCCTCTAGCTGTGGTAGTAGTAGTCAGGGCTCGTTACCACTAAGCTACGATCCTAGCCCTGAGTGTCTTTTGATCTTAGCTCTTCTGGTGGTTATGAAGCAGGATCTCATTTGGGGTTTTATTTGCATTTCCCTGCCAGTTGATGATGTTGAACATCTTCGTGACCATTTACATATCTTCAGAGAAATGTCCATGCAGATTCTTTGCCTATTCTTTTTAATTGGGCCTGTTTTTATTGCTAAGTTGCAACAACTCTTTATATATGCTGTATTCTAGTCAGATACCTAATTTACAAGTCTCTTTCTTCTTCCACTGTGTTTTCACTTTCTTCTCGTTGATATCTTCTAAGATACAGACAATTTTCATTTCAGTTTAGTTCATCTCACCTTGTTGTTGTGCTTTGGCATCTTAATCTGAGAAGGTCAACTCAAGGTCAGTAATCTCAGCACTTAGGAGACAGAGGCAGGAAAATCAGGAGTTTAAAGTCGTCCTTGGCTATAACCTGGACTACATATATTTTGCTCATATATTTTTCTAATAGTTTCATAGTTTTAACTGTTACATGGAGTCATCGATACTTTAAGCTAATTGTTTTATATGGTATGAATCAGGAGTACAGCTTCTTTCTTTTGTGTGTGGAAATTCAGCTGTCCCTGTACCGTTTGTTGAAAAGATAATTATTTTCCCCATCAAAGTGTCTTGGTACCCGTGTTCTAAAACTTATTTAGTTTACCAAGTATAGTGATGCATGCTTGTAATCCTAGCACTCAGGAGGCAGAAGGATCAAAAATTCAGAGCCAGTCTGGGCTACATAGAAAGTTCCAGGCTAGTGCATGCTACATAGTAAAATTCTTTCTCCATCATCATCATCATCAATAGATGTGAGTTCATTTTGGGACTCTAGTTCTAGCCAATTGATCTATTTTTGCTCAGCACCAGAATAAATGGGCATGCTCACTCACCAGTTATTCTAGACAGACCAGGGTGAAGACAGAGGGAGCTGTTGATATGAAGCTCTTACCACAGCATCTGTCTGGAGTATAGGCAAGGGAAGATAACCGCGGTTGCCCTTATTCTTATCTCTTCTAGACTACAGAAAGAGGGTAGAAACAAGGATGTGGGAAATGGGGGAGTGGTGTGTGTGTGTGCTGAACATGGGCACATAGCCAGCGGGCGCACACACGTCAGGAGATTTGGTTTTGTTTTGAAGTTACGTGGACTACTGAGCATTAGGAAGTGGGTGGTATCATGGTAGAAAATCCTGTACAGTGTGTGTCTGCAGGCTCAGGTCATGAAACCATTTTTACATTTAGAATTGAGTTTCGTGACCTCTAAACTTTGTTTGGACCTGGCATCAACAGAAAAGCGTCTGTCTCCATAGCTGGGGCTGACCCCTGATGATTTGTTGTCAGATCCTGTTTTCTGGCTGGTGCTAAGGCTGGTCAGGTGGGGCTGTGAGATGCTGGACATCACTTGCCACTCAGGCCTCCAACAGGAAATCCTGATTTCTTTGTGTTTTGGAGAAGTTTGCTGACAAACACATTTGTGTCTCCTTTTCCACCGATGCCACAGGAAACTCCACATCACCAGTGTGGCTGCTTCTGATCTGAATGTGAACGCATCACCACTGTGACTCACAGTGGTATCTGCCGGGCCTGGCAGATTTTACTAACATTTTTAACGCATAATCAATCATGAGGAATGACTGCTCTTTTCTAACCTTCAAGCCTGGACTTTCACTTGAAAAAATATACGTATTTTGATAGTAAGCTGACATTTTTCTTTGTTTATGTAGAGAGCAACTGATGATTAGAAAACATTTCACAAACTCTTCCATAGACATTGAAAATGCTTCTTACCCTGTGAGTTAGTATGAACAATACTTGCACAGTGCAACACTGAGTTCTTTCCATATGTTAATTCATTTGCTCCTTGCAGAAACTCTGTGGGGTAGGAGCAGTTGTCCCATTTTACAGAAGAGAAGACTCAGTGAGGCACAGAGAAGCTAAGCAATTTAAAAATAACCGTTCACCAAGCAGTCCTCACCACCACACTCCGAACTATCCTCCAATACTCACATCCTTGTGAAGTCTCCTCACCTTGAATCCGGTCGATCTGACCCTCTCAGCTCACTCTTTGATCAGTAGAATTGAGTAGAAGGGATACTTCGTGACGTCCAAGTCTAAGCCGTAGGAAGCCCTGCAGGTTTCACCTGGATCTCTTGGGCTGTTTGCTTGGGGAGAAGCCAGCTGCTGTGCCCTGAGGCTCCTATGGTTGGGGAGGTCCACACCCATCCCCTAGAGAGGCTCCGCTAGCCAGCCACTCGGCTGGCCTGACTCAAGTGTGAGTGAAGGCACCATGCATCACTCGACCAACTCAATTAAGCAGTTGGGTAACTCCAGTCCTAGCTGCCATCAGGACCTCAGGAGGGACCCCAACTAAGAACCAGTCAACTCTCAGAGCTACCGGAGAAAATGAGTAGCTGTTTAAACCATGAAGTCTTGTGGTGGCTTAAACAAAGCAGCTAAAGAGAAGCTGAGTGGGACCCTTGCCCAGCAGCCCTAGAGCACATGTTGTGAACTGCAAGAGATATGTCCACAAACTGAGGCAGTGCAGTCCACCAGCTTCACCCTTGAGGAGGCAGCCTTGGGAAGCAATGTAACTGATGCTTTCCTCTTTGTGCTGACTAGTTTTTATGTCAATCTGACACAAACTAGGGTCACCTGGGAAGAAGGAATCTCATTTGAGGAAATGCCTCTGTAAGATTTGCCTGTAGGTGAGAGAGCCCGGCTCACTGTGGATGATGCTACCCTTTGGCAGGAGGTCCTGGACTGTATAAGAAAACAGGCAAAACGAGCCAGTAAGCAGCACCCCTCCATGGCCTCTGCATTACCTCCTGCCTCTAGGTCCCTGCCCTGACTTCCTTTAATAATGGACTGTAATGTGGAACTGTGAGCTGAAATAAACCCTTCCCTTCCCAAGTTGCTTTTGGCCATGGATTTTTATCACAGCAACAGAAGCCCTAACTAAGACACTCTCCAGGTACTAAATCTATTTTTTTGTTTGGTCGGTTGGTTTTTCGAGACAGGGTTTCTCTGTGTCGTTTTGGTGCCTGTCCTGGATCTTGCAGAGATCTGCCCGGCTCCGCCTCCTGAGTGCTGGGATTAAAGGCGTGCACTACCACTGCCCAGCCTAAATCTATTTTTTCAGAGATTTCGATGGCAGTCTTGAGGAAGACTGTAGACCACCCTGCAATTCTCATATCAAGGACCGTAGAAAGGGAGGGAAGGAGGTTTTCTGACATTGGCTGTCACATGCCACACTCTGCCAGGTGTTCCTGGTCAAGCTCTTAAGCACCTCCTCTGTGTGCCTATTGCTTTAGATTTCAGCGACAAGACAGTTGCTTGACTGATTCTGTAGAACAGGTACTGTGGAGGTGGAGGATGAGCCAAAATACAGAACAAATGCAAGCTGAAACAGGGCCTTAAAAAGAAAGTCTGGTATCCCACAACCAGTGGTTTTCCTACAGTAGTTGTCTAGGCAGGGGTTGTCTCTGAGGAGGAGACATATAGGCTGGACATACAGAATGGCAGGTAAGGGGAGGGATGTGAACACTCACTGGTAGAGTGCTTGCCTAATATGCTCTTGATTTGCTCCCTAGGACCACCAAAAAGAATGGGGAGTTTGCCTAGCAGAGTTGAGAGAGACTCTGCAGAAGATGCCGCATTGGCAAAAGCTAGTGAGGAGGGGTAATAAGATCTGCTGAGTGCAGGGCGCACTGGGGAGTAACCAGGAGTAGTGGATGAGGAGATCCAGGAAGGCCTGCAGGTGTGTGCCGGAGGCCTAGAGAAGAATGCATAGATTTTGCTCTGGGAATAACAGGAAGCCATTGAAGGGTTATCTTTTTAACCTTCTCTTGATTACCCAGAATTATCATTATGAACATCCGGACATTCTTGCCTGCAGACTGCTGGTCAGTTTCTGTTGTTGATTGTGTTTCTCTTTGCTTGATACCAGGGTGTTTCTGGGTCTTGTATCCAGCCCTGTTTTCTCTGCTCTCCAGTTAATTTTATTTAAGTGATACATGGCAGACTGAAGTGCTGAGTTCCAGGCTGAGGCACAGTTGCCACCACCTCCTGGCACATAGTTCAGGGAGCCTGGGTGGGGGACCAGAGGCAGCTGCTCAGGGATTCTGATATAGAGAGCCCCACTTTGAGGATTTGGGAGCAGCATTAGGCCGCTGCTTCTGAGTCAGACCCCCAGTACATCCTTCTACCCCAGACAAATGGAGGATAGGATGCTGGCAGACTTGACAGCTCTCCTGGACTTGGAGCTGTATCCCCTGGGGCCTGTCCTTCCTCTAGAAAAAGGCGGCCTGAGCCAGCACTAGGCTGGATTCTGAGGCTAACCAGTATCTCCCAGGGGGAAGCGCCAGTGAGAGCAGAGCTCACCAGGTGACCAGGTGAAGGGAATCGAGGTCCGATGCTGCTGTCCTCTGCCTGTCCCTTCACTCCATGCAGAGTGTCCTCTGAGCACTTCAGATCTCTTCAGGAGGTAGGGTTTTTACAAACCTCTGATGAATATAATTTTTTTTTCACATTTCTCATTTGTACTTTCAAATGTTTAATAGCCTCCCCTAGTATAATGGGGCCTTTCTTTTTAGATTGCCTCAATCCCTACTGTGGGAAAAAAAACAACAACCATATAATATCTCCGCCCCCTTCCCGGGGGTACCCTACAGTGGGTGAGATGATTACAAATGTAGGTTTCTGGGTGGTAAGGAACAGCATGCTGAGAAATGCTTCCTGGAATATCTTTCTATTCCCAGACCCTCCCACAAACTGGGTGACCTAAGCTTCAAGCTTCCATGCACCCTTCCACAGAACAGGAAGAACATACCTTACCAGATAGTCCATGTAAATACATAGGTGTTCCGTAGATGTTAGCTAGTCTCAGTATAAGCCATTTAGCTTAGAGCTGTGGTAAATAATGGACATGGTGGTCACTCTTTATTGTATGGAGCTATGGTTAGACCCAGGATTATATAGACTCAGGGTTAGCTTGGCCCAGTCTGGGACTCAGAGACAGACCAAACCTTTTTTCATTTGTTCATCAGGGAACAAAAGGAAAAAAGGGGAGGGGTAAATTGGATATTAATACTTGACAGTAGAGCCAGGGAAAGCCAGGGAGTATCAGCAAGGTTAGAATTGGAGAGGCCTGCCACAGAGAGCAGTCAGGAAAGAGGAATTATTTGGTGACAGCCCAGTTCCCTCACAATTCTAGTTTTTTTCTCCCATGGTCCTCTTTTCCTGTACCTGGTGATATTTCTCACATGTGCCATGGCAGCTTCCTGGACATTTCACGTATTTCCACTGGGTTCATTTTGTTTCTGTTTTGAGACAGGGTCTCACTATATAACCAAGCTGGCCTTAAACTCCTAGAGATCTGCCTGCCTCTGGCACCACAATGCCTGCCAGGCTTTATTTGGCCATTTTGTACTGTTGGTATCTGTAGCTGTACATATGAACTTCACTTGGTAAAATAAGTGAATCCTTTTTTTGTAAGAGCCCATTGTGGACTCACATGGTCCCTGCTGATTTGATCTGCCTATTCATTTGTGATATAAACCCAGAAAATCTCTGAGTAATGGTTTGGCAAGCCATAACTTGGTTGCTGAAGCTGATCGTCATCATCTGGCCACTGTCCCATGCTCACGGAACACTCAAGCAGTGCTGGGTGCTTCAAAACAAGGGCAGGCTGGGTTGGGGTCAGAATTGCTTTCAAGGCCTTTCTTGATCCTATCATCTTGGTTTGACATTTCTCTTTAGAAAACCATGGCTTGGAGAATCGTTGTCTTTTTGCCCCTCTGAACTTGGGAATGATAAGATTCATCGCCAAGGTCAAAGCCTTACTTGTCAGTGTTTGGCTTTATCACACTTGGGTGGAGCCTGATGATATTGGCATTTTGCCTCAAGAAAAACTCAAGTAATGTTTGCCAAACGGACTCTTGTGATTTATAGATGTATTGTGTAAGGGTTTTTTGTTTAATGAATACAAAGCCCACTCAAAATGAGAAATGGGTATTTTTCATGTGTGACATTGACTCCTTGATGCTGTTAATTTTGATACAATATTGGAAGGCTGAGGCCGATCACTTTTTTTAAGCATCCTTTGACTTTTCCTCTGGTAATTTCTTTCAGTATAGAATTGTTTGGAATCAGGTCACAGGAAATTAAATTTTTAGGACAAACTACCTCAATGGAAACATTCAAGGACCCTCAAATTAGCCCAAATGCTGTAGTACACAAGCTCCTTATGGAAAGAATATAATAAATGAGACTTGTTACTTGCTAATTTTATTAGAATTAATTATTCAGTACTCCTGTAGCCTCCTTAGGCTAAAATGGGGTTCCCAAGCATCTGACTTTTCATAGCCTCCTGTCTAGAACCATCTACAAGTTAGAAACTTTAGATTCAAAAGATTCCTTAGTGACCACCAGATTTATCTCACAGATGTGGAAACTGGGGCCTAGCAACATGGACTCGTTAGCTGGTCCAAGTGACAGGACTTGTACATGTCGTACTGATCGATTCTTAGCAACTTCCCTCTCCAGAAAGAACCTTGAGGTCACACAGCATTCTGTCCTTTTCCAGGGCCCAGCTCTCTTTAAGTGAGCCTGCTTCTTGACCTGATTTTCAATCTGAGAAGGAAAGATAGGAAACTGTTTTCCTTTTCACTTGGCCACACTACAAGAAGCAGTAGAATTCACTGGGCTACGATTCACCCAGAACCTTCCTCTGTCCTGTGTCAATTGGACTGACCCTGCAGGGTGAGGCTTTTCCTGGTGGTCTGGACACACTCCCACAAATCTGCTCTACCTTTATCCTTACCACCTTCCTGAGGGCTGTTACAGGCACATCTGGGAGCAAAGGGGACCAATTCCAGGCTCTTATGTCCCAGGAAGAAGGATTGGTTAGAAATAAGAATGGAGACAGTTTATTAAGAAATAGAAAGTACTCCCAAAGGGAGTAAAGTCTTGAAGTTTAACCTCCATGGTCCTTTGTAGGACATTTAAATAGCACCTGCTTCTCCTACATTGGGGTAGGGGGAGTTTTTTTCCACACATGCTTTGTTGTTACATAAAGCCCAGCTAAGGACGTGTTCCTGGTCTTCTGCTGACTGGCTTCTTTTATGTCTTTTTAACTTTATTTATTCTGGGTGTGCATTCTGTAGGCACTCTGTGCATGGCACTTGTGTGGAGGTCAGAAGACAGCCTCTGGGAGTGAGTTCTCCCCCTCCACCATGTGGGTTCTGTATGTATCACCAGCCTTGCTGCGTTAGTCTTGATGTAACTTTGTCTGGTCTCTGTTCTCCTGCCACAGGATGGAGGCACAGGCTGTGAGGTTAGCTTGTTTGTTTTACAAGGAAACAGGCATAGACAATCTGATTTACAGGGTCTTGGACTGAATCCCAGAAGGAGAAGGATGGGAAGGGAAACAAAGTAAACAAGAGCTGGAAGCCCAGGCTTATCTGGACCTTGTTTGTATCTAAATTTTGGCCAAACCTCCTCCAGGCCAGGTTGTGCTAACGCAAGGACAGCTCCTGAGCTAAGGAGCCTTATTCCAGCTAGTTGTGTTCCCCAAGAGGTAGCCGTTACCCACTTAGATCTTTGAGGGAAAACTCACGTTGAACCTCCACAAAAAATAACTCTTGTCAGGGGATCTTCTTGTGTAGACAGGGTTACCATAGATTGTGTTCTCCCTGAGTCCTTCTCCTGCTAGCTTGTCCCTGCTCTGAAACACACAGCTAATGGGATCTTCCGGGCAGGGAGCGGGGTTACTGCATGGTTGAGGAGATGCTACTTCACCCTCAGAGTGGTGAAAGGTACACCAGTGCAGCCTGTCTCTTGAAAGTGCTGGAAATTGGACACACACACACACACCCAGACATACTATAGAAGGAAAAAGAATCCTCAGTAATGTTCCACCTTCCCAGCATCCCTGTGGTGCCACACAGCAGATCAAGACAGAGACTCTGGGGTCAGAATGCCTGGGATTAGCTCCTGTTGCTGTGTGCATTGGGGAAGTTAGATGACCTCTCTAGTCAGTTCCTGTCTGGGGTCAGGGGAAATGGTAGCACCCTGCAGGAGTGTTACAAGGCCTGCTGAGATGATTCTCTGGGAAGCTCTTGGGTAAGATTGGAACAAGATCCAGTAAATATGTACAGCTATTGCGTATTTTTAGCTGTCACTTTGCTCTCAACAATGAAATGTCCAGAAAAATACTTTGTTAGCTGTAAAGCAAAATCAGCGTGGAAACAATGAAAAGACTCCCCTCACAGGTCTAACTGAAGTGGCCGTCATTGTTAACTCAAGTGCCTCTTTTTAAAAATATGGTTAGAATGCCTGAGTGGACCCAGATAGTTGATGCTTATTTTTAGATTGTTTACACTTCCTGTAGTTAGGAACAGCCCTTTTCTAGAACTATTTAAGCAACTATATCATCCAAGTTGCCAAGAAAATGATACTTGTTCAAGTTAACCCATTTGGCTAAGACAAATTTATTTTATTTTTTATTTCATTGTGGTAAGAATATTTCACAGGCAATCTAGTCTCCTTATAATTTTCTTTCCTTCTTCTACCCACCGCTAACCAAAATAAACAAAAATGTACTTATTTGAATGTTTGAGTGGTGGGAGCTTGCACATGGACCACAGCACATATGTGGAAGTCAGAGGACAAAATACGTTAGTTCTCTCTTTCCACCAAATGGGTCCCAGGGATCAAACTCAAATTGTCAGACCTGCTGACAAGTGACTTTACACACTGAACCATCTTGCTGGCTCCTCTTCCCAAATATTTACATCCAGTATGGAATTAACTCTGGCCTTGGTGGTGTTGAGCCAATCTCTAGGGCTCCTTCATCTGGCATGGTGAACCATTCTGCCTGCTGGCCCTTCTTCCCCAAGCCCTAGCGGCCACTCCTCCCCTCTTGGAGTCATGGGTCTGACTGTTCTAATATTGCACAGGTAGAATCACAGCATCTGCATTTGTTGGCAGTCTGGCTTATTTCACTTAGCAAGGTCCGTCCATGTTGTCACATTGCCGCATGCTGCAGAATTTCCTTTTTCTTTAATGTTGAATTAGGAATATACCACACTCTCCTTATACATTAGTCCCTGCATGGACACTGTGTTTCATAGCTCGACTCAAATAATGCTACATTTAACATGGACTGAGTGCAAAGCTGTCTGTCTCAATTTCAGTTCTTTTCTAGAAACAACCAGAAATTGGATTACCAGGTCATATGCTAGTTCCATTTTTACTTTTTTTGAAAAAGAAGACACATTTATGAAATACTTACCATGTTCAACAGTAGATCCTGGGTGTGTAGTAGTGGACAGAGTGAGGAGGGAGCCCCCCATTGTGGGTGCTAAGACCAAGCCCAGGTCCTTTGGAAGAGCAGCATGTGCTAGTAACCACTGAGCCATTTCTCCAGCCCTGAATTTACATCTTCTAATCACCAAGTAAACAGCCCATTACAGACGAAGTGCTAGGAAAGGAAAACTATTGGTGCTGTAAGAACGTGTCAGAGGGAACCTGACTTAGATGGTGTGAAGCCGCTGCAATGGGATTTTGGGTAACAAACATAATGAAGACCTCCCCTGCTCTCTGACTTCCTGTGGTGTCTAGTCTAGGGGCTGCCTGGGCCAGGAGACACTCCAAAGCCTGAAGTAGAGAACAGGCCCTATAGGGAGGTCACATGAGGGAAGTCCCATCATGCTGTACTGGGGAGGGACCCCATGGGCGGTCAGATGGAGAACAGAGCCAGGCAGAAGGAAAGTACAGGTGCCTCTGACCCATAACAAAGAGCCTTATGTGTTTTGTAGGGTGGGGAGGGTGGGGTTCAGTAGGAGACTACTAGAAAGGACCCAGTGGTGAGGCACAGGCTAGTCATGGAGACTTTACTCTGTAAACATTGACTCTCAGAGTACTGAGGGTACTCATAGTTTTGAAGAGCTAGGGTTGCTTGGGGGCTGGATTGGAGAGGAAGGCACCTGAGGACAAGAAGGGCAGTTTGGTTGGGTGGGAGAGAGCATGGTCAGCGTTCTCAGTGCCCATCTCTAATGGACACTCGCCAGCTGGGTACTGGAGGACACAGGTTGACCAGGAGGCCCAGGAGAACTTGGGATCACACTAACAAACCAACACAGAAGTAGAGTATCAGGGCCCCAACTAGAACCAGAGCTGTTAATTCTGGGAGGTAGGACCAACCTTTGCAAAGAGGAAGAGTTGGAACAGGGAGTGAAGGCCACCCCAAGGCCACATGAAGACCCAGGCAGGGAGAATCTGGCCTTGGTTTTGACTGCCCTCCATTGTCTTACATCCTTTTATTGACACACATCTTGTTTAAAATTTGTGTAATTAGAAATTTGGCTCTGGGGAGACATTTAAGCCCCCTCCCTTATTAAAAATAGACTGCCAAATTTGCTTCCTCGGGTCCCCGATTTGTATTTACCTGAGCCAGGGAGCAACTGCAAACCCTAGCTGCCATTTCCTGCCAGCTGTTTCTTTGGCCCAAATGAGGACCACAGTTTCCACAGGCCCTGTGACGGAAGCTCCTGATTGGATGGACGGCCCCTTCCTTCCTGACCCTCCCTTGTTCCTGGAACGTGGAGCCAGGAATGCCAAGCTGGAATCTTCCGAAGGGCACATACCCTTCCCCAGCTCCCAAAGTTTTACAACTGGGCTGATTATATCTCTTTTGTTTCACATCAATAAAATTTCCACTGGAGGGTCTGAACGAGTTGAAATGTTTATAATTAAATGAGTAGGACTGAAGAGGTAGCTCAGTTGTGAAGAACACAGTTGTGACTCTTGCAGAGGACCCCCACTCAGTTCCTAGCACCCACATGGTGGCTCACAACTATCCATAACTCCAGTTCCAGAGGATCCGATGGCTGCCTTCTCATCTGCGTGGACACCAGGCTTGTACATGGTGCACACATGTACATGCAAGCAGAGCACTCATACACATAAAAATAAGTCTATAAACAATGAAATGAATGTTTAAAAAAGCATCTTGAGCACCAAAGGGGAATGTTGCTATGCAGTTTCTGCAGGTTCCACACACGCATGCATATGTACATGCTCATATAACATATAATAAAATGTATCTCTTGGTAACTGTGCAGTTTGGAGAGTTGTACCAAATCTGCACACATGTAGCCACTACCTTCATCAAGGGATAGAATTCCATCACCCCTAGGAAGTCCCTCTTTGTTCCAGTCATTTAGGGGTCAGTCCCAGCCCCACTCCTGCTGTGGGCAGCACTCATGTGTCACCTAATGTTGCCTGTTCAGAAATTTAGGTAGATAAATTGCTTAGTATGTGCTCTATAGTAACTGGATTCCTTCACCCCAGTTCATGTGTCAGGGTGGACCCATGCTACATGCATCCCTCTTTACAACAACTGGATTGTTTCAGTTAGGGGCTGCACAAAGCTAGCAACCTGAGTTTTATAAAGTCCCTCAGGAACATCCTCTTTCCCTAGATCTAGACTGTATTTCACCCTAGCCAGGCATCTTTGGATAAACGTTTACTGTGGCCTCACTGTGCCTCAAGCCCTGGATACAAATTTTTGTTTTTTTTACTATGACTGGTAGATAACATTTTGGACAGTTTTCTGAATGCTAAGGTGATTCTAAATGCCTCATATGTTAAGACTGCAGCCCTAAAAGGTATATGGGTACTGTTATGGGCTCCATTTTACAAACAAGGTAACAGAGATAAGGCCACTTGCACAAAGTCACAAAATTACTATGATATAGGGCAGGATTAGATTCCAGGCACCTCAGTGTCTAAACCCACACTGCCCACAACAATGTGTGCAACTATGAAGAAGATGGTCCCTGTGGTTAAAGAAGTTATAAGCCAAAGAAGAGAGCTGAAGAGACGGCTCAGCAGTTAAGAGTGCATACTGCTCTTCCAGACCCTGAGTTCTGCGTTCCCAGCACCTACCTTGGGCAGCTCACAACAGCCTGAACTCCAGTTCCAAGGACCTGACACCCTCCTCTGGCCTCCATAGACACCTGCACACATGTGGCATTCACTTACACAGACACACTCACACAGACAGACACACGTACACAGTCAGACAAACAAACATCTTTAGGGCCATGCATGGTAGCACATGCCTTTAATTTTAGCACTCTGGAGGCAGAGACAGGCAGAGCTCTGTGAGTTCCAAGACAGCCTGGTCAACACAGTGAGTTCCAGGCCAGCCAAGACTACATAATGAGACTCTTTCTTGAAAAATAAAATATAGTAAGGTTCAGTGAGAGACCCTGTCCCAAGAGAATAAAGCAAAAAATGATCAAGCAGGCAGGAAACCTTATATTGTCCTCTTGCCTCCATACAAGTTCACATGTACACACATGTACATATACCCCCACACACACACTTGCTATAATCCGGATGACTTTTATCGTGCCATGTGAAACCAGCCAGTTACAAAGGACAAATACTATATGAATCATTCATATGCAGCACCGACAGCAGTCAGATTCATAAACCTAGAAAGGAGAATGCTGTTCCAAGAAATTGGGGAGATCCGGGGTGCTGTATCCAGTACGACTCCAGGAATGGACCTGACTGAGGTAGTGAGTGAATGAAGAAAAGACAAACACAGCCAGATACACAGGAAACTGGGATTGGGTGGTCTGAACTCTTAGCTGGAGAAATCACAGCACCCTGGAAGCTCAGTATGTTTATTATAGCCAGGTTAGCAGAGACAGAGTTACTGTATACAGCTGAACAAGATGGGTTATTACATAAGATAAACAAGGAGGCAAGGCTTATTTATGGTATACAGCTGGATCAAGGGGAGGGGTGTAGCTAATCTCAATAGGAGCAGTCTCTGTAGGGAGCAGTCTTCAGGCCATAAACACTGGGTGGTGGGAGCTATGGTGGACGTACTCTGAACATACAGTCAACACTTACACTACATCCCTCTCATCCAAGGAAGGCTTTGCCATGCCTTTGAGCCTCACCCCAGGAGGAAGGTTTTGCCATTCCTCTGTGGGTCTAAGGCTCTGGGGTGGTTGACATGGCCGGCTCCTGTCAGTAGCACACATTCTCTTAAGACCTAACTAATTCAAGGCTCCCTATTCCCTCCAGAGGAATAGAGGATTATTATTTGATGGGCTTAGAGTTTTAGTTGGGAAGGATTAGGAAGTTTAGGAAATGGTGATAGTGATGTTGTGCGACATTAAGAATATTCAATGCCAGTGAACTAGAGTCTTACAAAATGACTGAGACGGTAAAAAGGACATGGTACATATGGGCATTCGAGCAAACCTCTCCCTCTTTCGATAACTCTGCTCTCTTCTGAGATGTCCAGTTCTTTCTGCTCTTGATCGTGTTACCTGGTGTGTGACAAGCAGTCGTTTTTACCTGTTCGGTGACACAAAGCTACAGCTCCACCTACCTGACTTCTTGATTCCCATTGTTACTTCAAAAAGGGGAGATACAGATGGGCCATTCCTCCAGAGATGTGTAATGGCTTCACCTAGAGTGAACTTGCATAGCAGCTCTGTTCCAATAGCAGGATCTCACTATAGCTCTGGAAGCTACGCACTGCTTCCGTGCTTGATAACTCGCTCGGTCTGTGTGTGTGTGTGTGTGTGTGTGTGTGTGTGTGTGTGTGTGTCTGTCTGTCTGTCTGTCTGTCTGTCTGTCTGTCTATCTCCCTCCCTCCCTGTGTGTGTATGTTTGCACCTGAGGATCCAGCACGAGTCCTCAAGGGTGCTCTATCACTAAGCTACATCCCCAGCCCAGAATCGGATTGTTTACAAATTGTGAATTTTAATTTTGGCTGTACTTTAACACATGTTGCTTCACAGTAGTCAGCTGAGGAGACCTGAGAGGAAGAGCCACCATGTCTGCATGGCTGTGCCGACATTAGCAGGGCTGCTCTCTCAGCTTATCTACAAGGGTGACAAGCTTCCTCTGGCACTTAGATAGTAACACCTATTTCAAAATCAAACAAACACAACAAACCTATTACTAACTCTAGATAGCTTGTATAGCTGCTCCCCTTAGGCCCATTTTTCAAAGGGCTGAAGACTTTAGTCCACAAGCCTCTTCATTTTCCCTACAAGATCATTCTTCCCTGGGTCCTTCCTAATCTGCCTTAGGACCCGTACACCCTCCCCAGCTAGCATCCTGGGTATGCTAACAGTTTGGGCGTTTGCTGCAGTGGGTACCCATAGGATACTAAGCATTACCTGGTGTCTAACATTGCATGTGAATGTCTTCATTCTATATTCATATTTTTTATGTTTTTTAGATGAGGGTAACTCTGTAACCCAGGCTGACCTCAAATCTGTAGCAATCCTCCTGCCTCTGCCTCTCAAGTGATAGGATCTTGCATGTGAGCCACCATGTCTAACATTCGTCTCTTTGAAACTGACTTCTACCCAACACTTTTTTGTTTATGAAGGGTGGGGTTTTTCTTTTTAACATTTCTGTATTTTTGTTTTATGTGTATGAGTGTTTGCTTGTGCATAAGTCTGTACAGCATTATATATGCAGTGCCTATGGAAGCCAGAAGAGGATCTCAGGTCTCCTAGAACTGGAGTTACAGGCAGTTATTAGGTGCCATGTGGATGCTAGGGACCAAGCCCAGGTCCTCTGGAAGAGTAGCCAGTGCTCTTTACCACTGAGCCATCTCTCCAGCAACCACCCCCGAGGGTGTTTTGTTGTTGCTACGTGTTTGTAGACAGTCACCTGTGCGGACAGGTGACAATCTAGTTTATTCTTTTTGCTGTCTGGTATTTTGTTATCTGAATAAACCAAGCTTGATTTTTTTTGTTTTTTTTGTTTTTTGTTTTTTGTTTTTTGTTTTTTCGAGACAGGGTTTCTCTGTGTAGCTTTGGAGCCTGTCCTGGAACTCACTCTGTAGCCCAGGCTGGCCTCGAACTCACAGAGATCCGCCTGGCTCTGCCTCCCGAGTGCTGGGATTAAAGGCATGCGCCACCACCGCCCGGCCCAAGCTTGATTTTTAAAAGTGTTTGCAGTAAGCAAGGTACAGTGTTAAAATCGTGGTCGCTCTCTCAGCACTCATCGTATTCTCTAAACTTTGAGTTTGGAATGATTGGCAGTAGGAAGGCAACAGGAGAGGGGACTGCTCAGCTAATGGACCACATGGAGACTGCGGCCCTGCAGCTGAGCAGCCTGAGAGGAAGATAACCTTTGCGCACTGGCCTCCTGTGTGCCTCTCCTGGGAACTTGCTTCCTTCGGGGAGATGGCTGAAAGTCTTGACCTCAGGAAGAGTGTTTACTTAACTGCTTGATTTGGAACAGATTGGTAGGTGGCCAAACACACTCAGTGGGATTTGTTGTGGCCCTGTCCATTTTAAAAAGGAAATTGGCAAATGACCATATTCTGTGTGACAGATTTTTAAAATACTTTTTAAACACACTTCAGCTATAAACAGTCCTCATGATAAATATCAATCACAACTTTTCCCAGACAACTCTTGACCTCCTCAGCACTCTATAAATGGACTAAAAGAAATTCCTCTATTCCCATGCTTGCTGGACACCCTGGGAACTGCAGGTGACCTTCAGGCTCTCTTCCTTCTTCATCTCAGATGTTTTCTGAAAAGTAAGACTGGTCCAGAGAGCAAGCCTTTAGCCTGTGGCCTTCAGTGTCAGGACTGGAGGTCCATTCTGCCACCGATCCAAAGACCTGTGCTGGGTGATGTCAGAACCATGAGTACCAAGTAAATCTGCCTACATGTGATGCTTCATCAAACTGACCAGAGACCCCATTCTGTTCCTTTCTGTGGAAGGGTACCAGATACCCAGCGTTAACTATATAGATCCAGCCCAGGGGCCCCGTGGGAAATGGTTTTTAGGTCATAGGCTCTGCTGCCTCAGATTCAGTGTCCTTCGCTGGAGCTTTCTCACAGCCGTGTCCCCCAAAGTGTTCAGCACACTAACAGACCCTTCTCTCCACACAGGGTATGACTTCTGCCAGGTCCTACAGTGGTTTGCTGAGCGGGTTGACAGGATCATCCTGCTCTTTGACGCTCACAAATTGGACATCTCAGATGAGTTCTCAGAGGCGATCAAGGCCTTCCGGGGCCAGGATGACAAAATCCGCGTGGTACTGAACAAGGCTGACCAAGTGGACACACAGCAGCTGATGCGAGTCTATGGAGCCCTCATGTGGTCTCTGGGCAAAGTTATCAACACGCCTGAGGTACTTCGAGTCTACATTGGCTCATTTTGGGCACAGCCTCTTCAGAACACAGACAACCGCCGGCTCTTCGAGGCTGAGGCACAGGACCTCTTCAGAGACATCCAGAGCCTGCCCCAGAAGGCTGCAGTGCGCAAACTCAACGACCTCATCAAGCGAGCAAGGCTGGCTAAAGTAAGCATCAGATGGCAGGGTGGGCACAGGGGCTGGTCCTGGATTGCACTGCTATCTCCTGTACAGTGGGCAGTTCCAGCCCAGAAGGCCCAGGGGAGGGGATATGATTGGAGCACACCTTTAATCCCAGCACTTGACAGCAGAGGCAGGTGGATCTTTGTGAGTTCAAGGCCAGCCTCATCTTCATAGGAGTTCCAGGCCAGCCAGTGCTACATAGTGAGACCCTGTCCAAAAAAAAAAAAAAAAAAAATCACCATAGTATCACCATAATATTGCTGCACCATTAATCCCAACATTCAGGAGACAGTGGCAGGTGGATCTATGAGTTTGAGACCAACCACGGCTACACTGAGACACTATAAATAAACAAACTAACTAACTAAACAAAAAAGAACATAGCCTTGGGATCAGGGATCGCTGCTTCTGTCCCAGCCTGTGATCTCGGGCAAATGGCTGAGCCTTTGAAGTCTGAGCCAACAAGGACCTTTCGTGCCATGCTTGTACGATTCTGTTGCACAGCACTGAGATAGCACCTGGAGCACAGGGTAGGATCAGTCAGTCCTCTAGCTACGTGGAGCTGTTAGCATGTTATGTTAGCATTATGTCAGGATGATGAGATCTCAGCTGGCCCATTGTAAGAAGAGGTGGCGTTGCCGGAGCCAGTGGGTGGCTGAGAGGCCACCACTAGTCACCATGCACTTAAGGGTAGAACCCAGAACTGCCTAGGAGCTGGGGGAGGGTGACCGTTACAAGAGCACATCAGATCCATCCATCCTTATTCTGGCCTGTAGCCCATACTTGTAACTCACTCTAGGCCCTCATAGCAAAGGCGCCTCATCATTGAGCCTCTTAGCAGACTTAGAATATCGGCCCAACTGGTAAGGAAGTGGTGTTCGGCTGAACCCCCACAGACAGCAGAGTCAATACTCTGCCTGCCTCTGAAGAAAGAAAAGCCGATCACTCCTCTAAGTGTATAGGGTCAGGGGGAGTTCTTTAGAAAATCTGTGCATGTTTCATTTAGTTATGCCCTACTACTGGAAGCATCCTCAGTCATTTGTCAGTATGTGGATCTGGCCTGGTTGATCCTCAGAAGTATTCAAGAGTTGTAACTGATGGAATTTCCAGGCCCTGCTCCATAGCTGTTGACTCAGGAGGGTATGTGGTCATGCACCTATACGTACAGACATATGTGGAAATGCACTTCTCGGGGGTCATTGTGATCAGCTGAGTTTGAGATCCAGAGGGCTATACTGACTCCCTAATTTTTCAGAAACAAGATACAATAAGTGATTTCTCCAGATTCCCGTAATCCATTCATTGAGAAAATCAGTCTCCCAGCTGTTAGTCTAGCTTTTTGCTTTGGGCACTTGACTCCAGTACACAGGCTGATCTACACCCATTGAAGCTTGGTCAGGAAGTAGAGTCAACTCCTTCCTCTTGGTCTTCTGGTGTAAAACAAAAAAGCATCCTGACTTTTGGTCTGGTCTGGGTGCACTGGGTCAGCCTTCTGGAGCTCACCACAGCTGTCGTCATTTAGTAGACACAGATGTGGCATACCCAGGCCAGAGCTACAGAGTCCATCTGGTGGAGGATGAGGCACAGAGCACCCTTATTATAGAGTGAGGAACTGTACTGATCAAGGATTGGGTACTTGCTCATAGCACTCAGAGAATGGCGCTGAGGTTCCTGTCTGGGGGAAGCAGGGATGGCTCCTTAGAGGGTCACAAGCCTTCCAATCCCTTCTCACTTCTCCTCAGCAGCTATCCTCATGCTGAAGCCAAATGTGTCTGCTCCTGTCTAAAGAGACCTGCCCCTGGCTGCCACTGTCCCATACACACAGTGCCACAACTTCTTGGGTCCCTTTCTTACACCCCAGGGTGTACACACCCTCTCCTCCCGGAGTCACCAAGCTAACAAGTCTGCAGGGTGCTGTGTGAGTCACCACTCTAGCCCTTCTTCCTGGTGTAAGCTACTTCCTCTCAGAACTTTGTTCCAGTCCTCCAAGGCAGTTACTCTAACTAGTTCGTGGAACCACTTACCTGCAGCTCTCCTGAAAACCCCACTACCCTGGGCCTAATGCATGGTGGCAGGAAGTCTGTCTGGTTTTGCCTGTTCAATGACCCTTTGGCACATGGTATTTCTCTTTTCTAGCTGTTATAAATGAATTTAATTTCAGGGTATAGAAAAGTCTAAATTAGTTTTGTCATTGTTTTTTGTTTTTTCAAAACAGTGTCTCTGTGAAGCTCTGACTGTCCTGGAACTTGCCCTTTAGACCAGGCTGGCCTCTAAACCGAGAGATCCACCCGCCTCTGCTTCCCGAGTGCTGGGATTGAAGACTTGTGCCACCACACCGTGGCTAGCCTAAATTATTTTCTAACCAAAGCTAGTAGCTCCCGTAGACTTTGCGAATTTCATGGGATTTAATGTCCATGGACATTTTAAATTTGCCAGTCACTGCTAAGGGGCCAGTGGCTGAATATATCTTCAGTCATAGAAAAAAAGGTAGGGCCAGGCGGTGGTGGCGCACGCCTTTAATCCCAGCACTCGGGAGGCAGAGCCAGGCAGATCTCTGTGAGTTTGAGGCCAGCCTGGGCTACAGAGAGTGAGTTCCAGGAAAGGCACCAAGGCTACATAGAGAAACCCTGTCTCGAAAAGAAAAAAAAAAAAAGAAAGAAAGAAAGAAAGAAAAAAGGTGGAGGGGAACAGGGATAAGAGTGAGTATGAATAGAGAGCTGGGGAGAGAGGATGAATATGAACGTGACCATGACTAGAGAGCGGGCTGGAGATGCTGAGCACCACAGCCTCTAGTGCTCCTGCCATTGCAGCATGGCCTAGGTTAGTGAGACACAAAATGCCTCTGTTCTGACACTGAATAATGAGAACCCTTGTGCAGATGTGGGGGGCGGATGGTCAAATGTGCTGAGCTTACTTATAGGAAAAGAAACAGCATATTCTTTTCTTCCTAAGAATAGTATCTGGCTTGTTCCTTTTCACAGAGGAAAATGTTTGAGGCACATCTACTTCCATCACCAGCTCCCAGTGCCATTTGCACGTGGTATGTCACAATACCAGCTGAGCCTTAGGACAGGAAGCTGCCTGGGCTGGCTAAGAAGCAGAACTGAACACAATGGCCTTGGCCCCTAACATGGCAGTGCTAAGCGGGTGATCTGTGGAGCTGGACCCCTAGTCCTCCAGCTGCAGTTCTGTGTTCCACTTCTGAGCCTTGCCATTCATTGTTCTTAAAGAAGCAGGGAGCAGGCTGGGGGTAGCTCAGTGGGTAGGGTGCTTGTCTAGCATGCACAGGGCCTTAGACTTGATCCCCAGCACTGCACAAACCAGCTGTGGTGTCCCAGCAAGACAGAAGGCTCAGAAGCTCCGGGTCATCCTCAGCTACATAGTAAGCTTGAGGCTAGCTTGGGCTATATGGGATCCTGTCCAAAAACAAACAAACAAACAACAAACAAAAAAACACAAACAAAAATAAATGTGGAGAAGAAGGCAAGAAACCACTGAGTCTTTCACTTTGGATTGCTAATATTTCCTTACAATGCTTTTGTTTGGGTCATCTTTCCCTTGGCACAGTTTTCCTTTTGCAGCTTAAAATGCTGTAGAAGCCAAACAGTCTGCTTGATTATGTCGGTTACTTGACAGTTGGGTATCCTTATCCTTACTTTCTACATGAAAACCTGACATTCAAAAAGGCAATACTTCCTGGAACTGATTCACAGCCTGGGAATATTACAGAATACACATCCCAAGCCCAAGTAGTCTGTTGGTCCAGAAAGTCCTGATTTATATCCAATGTAAACAGCATCTGCAATATCTCCTTACTTTATACTCTTGCTTTATATATTAATCTGTAATTCCACTTATTCTAGAAAATTTTCTATCCACAGAAAACCTACAAGGGACATTTTAAAATACGTGAAAGATAAGTTCTCAGCTATCACCTAAGAGATATGAAATCTGAGTCAGCTGATGGGTTAATAGTTACGGAATTCATGGCCCACCTAGGAAAAGCAACTATATCCTCATTTTTTAAAAAAGCTCATAGCAGTTTCATTTAGAATAGCCAAAATGTGGCTCGTGTATGTAATGGGATGGTTGGTACTCAGTAACAGAGAAGAGTGAATATTTATATGAATAACAACATGGAAAAGTCTGAACAACAACCTTCTCGGCAGCAAGTGCCATCTCTCCAGCCTTCTCAGGGGGACGTCAGCCCATCCCTACCCTTCACTCCTCTTCCCACCCCAGACTTGAACTCCTTATAAGTAAAGACCACCGACAGGTGCAGTACCCATTTCCCCTGCTGCTGGGCCATGCAATGATCAGTTTTAAGTTCACATCTAAAGTACCCAATGAAAATAGTGATGGTACACACCTGTCATCCCAGTGTTTGGGAGACTGAGGACAGGACGATCACAGACTTAAGGCCACCAGGACTATACAATGAGGGAACAAAACACCAAGGACTGAGGGTATACCTCAGTGGTAGAGCAGTTCTCTAGTGTGCTCAAGGTCCTGGCTTCTGTCCCCAGCATGGGGGAAAAAGAAGAAAAAGGTCTGCACAGAGGACCAGACTAAGGGGTGGGAAAAGGCTGGATTAGATAGCATGTATAAATGTCCTGTTCCTGCTTTACCATAGGCTGAATGGCATAAATAAATTCTCTCATAGTCTACAGACCAGAAGTCCAAAATCAACGTCTTGGTAGATCTACACATCTTCTGAGGGCTTTAAGTGTCCCGTGTTCCTCTCCTGGCTTCCTTGGAGCTCTACAGCCTGTGTTTTTATTTTAACCACTCTCACAGTAGTATGGGATTTTAATAATACATACAAAAGCCTGGAGATTGGGTAATTTTGCTGTCTTTTCTATTTGGATGCTTTCAAAGCTGTCTTCTTTTTTTTTTTTTTTTTTGGTTTTTCGAGACAGGGTTTCTCTGTGTAGCTTTGCACCTTTCCTGGAACTCACTTGGTAGTC
>CABHPP010122095.1:0-31888 GCA_902168425.1 Peromyscus attwateri | reverse complement strand
TTATATACCTTTCTGCTTTCTACCACCACTCCCTGGGATTAAAGGCTTGCTTTCTGGGATTAAAGGCGTGGGTCACCATGCTTGGGTGTATCCTTGAACACATGGATTTCTGCCTCTGGAATGCTAGGATTAAAGGTGTGTGCTACCACTGCCTATCCTCTATGTTTAATATTGTGGCTGTTCTGTCTCTGACCCCAGATAAGTTTATTAAGGTACACAATATTTTGGGGAACACAATATCACCACAAAACTTTGGTCACTGAAAACATGTGTGTCCTTAAAAGGACTCTGGATCTCTGGTTTTTTTCTTGTTTGTTTTTCAATCTTTTGTGTATGCTCATGAATATGGTGTGTGTGTGTGTGTGTGTGTGTGTGTGTGTGTGTGTGTGTGTGTGTTCCTGTGGAAGAGTGCACATGTATACACCATGACACATACGTGGAGGTCAAAGGCCAACCTTGGATGGTGATCATCACCTTCCAGTTTATTTGAGACAGAGTCTCTTGTTATCCACTGCTTTCAAGGATTTCCTATCTCTATCTCCCATCTCAAGCATTGGCACTGGCATTACAGATGCACACCATCACTTTACCCTCTAGGTCATCTACTATAGCCTGCTTGACCTACCAGGGGCCACTCCCTTAAAGAGAACTGACTCTCCCTCCCCTGCAAGCCATCAGCTGTCAAAACTCATTAGCTAGGAGTGGTAGCTCCTGAGACCCTCCCTCCTCCATGCTGGGTATTGGTTGACTGACCTTGTGCAGTGCAGACGCACACAGCTACTGTGAGTTCATAATGGCCACAGGCCCTGTCATGTCCAGAAGACATTGTCCTCTTTAACCTGTTCTTAGGTCTTTCTGTCTCCCTTTCCCCAATGGTCCCTGACCCTTGCAGGGAGGATATTTCATAGAGAAATCCCATTTGTGGCTGACCATTCCAGAGACACTTATTTTCTGTACTTTGACCAGTTGTAAGTTTCTGAATTAACCGCTGTCTACTGACACTGATTGTCCACCCCCGCTCCCCAGGGCGAGCCTTTCACAGTCAAGTGGCCAAAAGTCCTTAGAACCAGAATTTGCCTCATTCTGTGCCTCCAGGGCCAGTTGATCCTGCAAGATTGGGGTGGTGGGACAAATCTAACAAGGAACGTCAAAAAGGAAAGATATGGCCACCACAGCTAGTTTAAATCATTGTTCATGTGACATTAAAGTAGATCTGTGGTGTGACCTGAAGGCCCAGTGTCTAATCCGATGCTTGGCTATGTAAACAAGGTACACAGGCCTCTACAGGGTGCAAACTTTAGAGCACCAGGTGTGTGACCCAGGGGTCAGAGTCAAACTGCCTCATGATCTCAGAGCAGGTGCAAAGTTCCTGCTACATCTGCACTCTCCAACCTCCTGACCGTAAAATGGGGGATCCTAATGCCTCCCTGAAAGCCTCTTTTGAGAGATAAGCCACATCATGGATGTAAGAGATCCAGCATGTGTATCTAGCATGTAAAAGCCACGTGTGATGCCTATTTCTGAAGCTAAGTCAATCTGACACACCACTCACTTTACAGATGAAAACAGTGGGACCCAGAGACGGGCAGGGACTTGCCAAGGCTGCACAGCAAGTCTAGCTAGAGGCTTCTAAGTCCCAGGCTTCCTTCCCTTCATCATATGACTTTCCTTGATGAATCTGGGACAGTGTGGGTTGTTGCCAAAGGACTGTACTGCAGGACAGGAGTATCAACATTTCCCTGGGAAGATGGCTCATGCATAGCCTCTGATTCTGAACCAGTGGGGAAAGGGAAGGAGAAGTGTCTCCTCAGCTTCTTTCTTCTGGGTAGGGATTTCTCCTGCCTTCTGCCAGTGTAACATTACCTGTTCTTTCAACCCGAGTTTAGAGCAGCTACCTGGATGGAGAAGGAGAGACAGGCTGCCATCTCTCAGAGGCAGAGGGCCATCAACAGAAGCAAGCCAGGCCATGGTCCTAAGAACAGAGCATCCCACTAGTGAGCACAGAACCTTTAGAGCCAGCTTGTCCATCAATCAAGTTGGAGGGGGGCCTGGCCCTCAACCCCTGACCCGTCAGAGCTGCCCTGAGCCAGGCCCACCAAGTGCTGGCCTTTCTGCTCTGTCTCTGCCACACACATCCCAGCAACCTCTCGGCTCAAACCTCATCTCCATCCTGATTAAACTTCCTCTCCCCTCCATCTGTAATCATGAGCAGGGCTGTGGGTTTTGAAGCCCCATATAAATATGTGCTTTAGAATTAAACTGCTTCAGCAATTCCCGACAATGATTTCTCCAAAATTAAGCCCAGACAATTTGTTGAGCCAGAGCACAACATCTGAAACATGCATGATGGGATGGGAAGGAATGTTCTCTGAGCCCGACAGTTTCATAAATAAGGCTCCTCTGAAGGCAAAAGGCAGACTCCATGGGCACGTGCTGCCCCCTGGCAGCACTGAGGGTTAGTGTCATCCCAGAATGGCACACACTGTCCGAAGAAAACAAAGCGTCACCACTCCTGAGCTCAGCTTCCCCCACTCAGAGACTACCCTGAAGCTCCGACTGTAAGAAGACACCTGTGGAAAGGACAAAAGGGGGAGTGAACTTGGACCCGTATAGCTGGCGTAGCCCCCACTGTGCAACGTGAGATTAAAAAGGAATGAAGCACACATACATGTTGAGCATAGAGGAATCCCCCCAGCAACACGGTGAGGGGACCTGGAAGGTCGCACACTGCTCAGCTCCATTTATCTCGTGTCCAGAACAGACAGGTACAGAGGAACAGAAAGTACACGAGTGGTGGTCAGAGGCCTGGGAGAAACAGGGCTGGTGGGTGGGTGGGTGGGTGGGTTCATGGCTCATGGGTTTTCTGTATGTAAAGATGGAAGTATCTTGAAACTAGACAACAATGCTAAAACAGTGTGAATGTGTAGAATTCCACCAAACTGCACACCTTAAAGTGGACATTGTAGATAAACAAATGTTTAAAAATAAATAAATAAAAAGGGCTCAGTAGGTGAAGGTGCTTGGCACCAAGCCTTACAACCTGAGCTAGATTCTGAGACCTACATGGTGGAAGTAGAGAACCAGCCCCTGCAGGTTATCTGCAGACCTACACACACACACACACACACACACACACACAATAATAATAATAATAATAATAATAATAATAATAATAATAATGGTATGCATACATACTATAGTCAAATTGACCACTGTGATGGTCAGTATTGTCAACTTGACAGAATCTGGAGTTGCCTGGGAAACAAGTGTCTGGGCATGCTTGTGAGGATTAGCTAGGTAGGAAAGTCATCCCTAATGGTTAGCACCATCCCATTGGTTGGGGACCTGAACTGAGTGAGAAGGAAAAAGCAAAGCAAGCTACACACCAGCATTTGTCTCTTCCTCTGCTTCCTGACTATGGATACAATGTGATCAGCTGCCTCATGGGCCTGCCACCACGCCTTCTGAACCATGATGGACTCTGTTTGGAACCGTTAGCCTAAAGCAACCCTTTCTTCCTTAAATTGCATTGGTCAGGTATTCTGTTAAACAAGAAAGTGACTAATACAGTCACAAAAACAAGCTCAACCCTTTCTTACCCACCTTCCCATCCCTCTCTCCCTCCCCTCAGATGTTCCAGTCTTTGCTGAAGCGATGACTTCAGAATATCCCCAGAGGACTCTTTTCTGCCAAGCAGGGTCACCAGTTCCTTCTCCCAGGATGAGGTTAGTGGCAGACCAGCCACAGGCAGAGAGCATTGGCACTGCCCCCTAGTTCTGACTGGCATCCACATAGAGAGCATCCCTTTCCTCATGGTTGGAGCCTTGGGCATGAAAGCTATAGACTCTCACTACTTGTTATATAGAGGTTTTCTGGTTGTCTCTGCTCTATCTTTCCAGATATTTGAGTGAGGCTGGGGACCCTCAATGACAGTATCTTCTCCATTCAATTTGCCATCCTCAAGCCAGGCTTGTGAATCTAAGAAAATACTCTCCAGAGGCTGCTAGAGACCAACTGTTGGAACCTGGCCAGCCTGCCCCCATACCATGACATGCTCTAGGCACCTCACATTCCTAGGGAGAGCCTCTGCAGTGCATCATTTAGTCTTCATGCAAATATGAAGTACACAAATTGCTCCCATTTCACTGCTGAAGAAACTGAGGCTGAAAGAACAGGAGTCACACAGGAGTCAATGGCAAAGACAGAATCTCAAGAATGGTCCTTCCAACTGGTCCCTGGACTCCAGCAACCTCTAAGGGATGGGTTCCCATCATACATCAGAGACCTGGGGCAAGAGGAGCTCCAGCAGTCAGGACTACCTGTCTCCTGCCTAGGAGCTGTGACGCGGTGGACTTGTCTCTGGTGCCCAAGGACAAGCACAGAGCCTTCAGGTATAAATATCAGTGAATATATGTAAAATGGAAGTAGACACAGGCCCACCATGGCTGAGACAGCAAATCTGGCCTGGAAACAACACCGGACCCGGGTCTTTGCCTAGAGCTTTAACTAAATGACAACCTGAAACAGCTGGGGGATTAGTCTTACTGGTGTCAGCTTGCACTCTATCTATCTATCTATCTATCTATCTATCTATCTATCTATCCTCTCCCTTTCCCTCTCCCTCTCCCTCCCTTTTTTTTTTTTAAGACAGATGCTCATGTAGTCCAAGCCTGCCCAAATTCATGTAAATTCATTATATAATCAAGGATGCCCTTGAACTTCTGATTCTCCCGCCTCCACCTCTCCAGAGGTAGGATTACATCCGACACCCCCCCCTCTCTCTCTCTCTCCATGTGTGTGTCTATATTACACACACACACACACACACACACACACACACACACCACACCACACCACACCACACCACACCTAGTCTCAGGCCTTCACAAAAATCTTTGCCAAAGTAGACATCAAAAGGGCCCTTTAGGCTCTCCCCACCTACCTCAAGCTTTAGCAGTGAAACTCTTCCTAAAGGAGCTGAAAAGTTGCTCAAAATTCTCAGACTCAGTCTTCAACTGCTAGGATCTACTTTCTCCCACATGTGTTGAATGAAACAATGGGGTTGCCAGATCATTTTCACTGGATTGAGTGGTGGGCCAAATCCCATAATGGAGTTGAGAAAGAAAGGCTGTCAGTCCCCTGGGGTTCAAAATTCTTTGTGGCCTGTGCATGTGACCATTGCCTATATTCTCAGCTACTTGGAAGGCTGAGGCAGGAGAATTTCAAGTTCAAAGCCAACCTTGGAAACCTAGTGAAACCTTATCTCTAAGGAAAAAGATACCTTTTATAAAAAATTGGACAGGAACTGTGTCTCAGCTGTGGAGCACTGTCCTCGCCAGAGGCCCTAAGTTCAATTCCCAGCAGAGAGAGAAGAAAGAAATCTCCATGTATCAAATGGGCAGTGTGACGTTAAAGTGAATCCACGGTATGACTTGGATGTCCAGAGAGTCTAGTCTTATGCTGGGAAACACAAATACAGGTCTGGTGTCTGGGGGAAAGAAAACAAGGAGTCCATCTCTCCCATGATTTGTTCAGAGTCAGCGAGGTTTTTGTGAGTTCTACACCCATCTTTTCCCATTTTAAGAGGAATAAATGAAATCTTTCCAGCGGGGTTACACTCTTACTTTATCCCTAAATGAGCTGATTCTGGAATGTTCCATTCTCAACAGTTGGAATCATCATATCTTCAAACTCCGTCATCAACCCCGAGGACAGAAACCATGAAAGGAAGCTGGCCTCACTCTTCTCCCTCCACTGATACAGCTGCATCCCATGAGCCCTATCCACTAGATGCCTCCAGGGACCACTCACTCTCTCTGGCCCATCTGAATTGTACTCCAACTTGTGTAGAAGCCTCCTACTCAGCTCCCAGCATGCTCTCTGCTCTCAGTATTCCTTCGTGTTGTGTTCAACTGCCTGTCTCATCTCCCCAGGCCTCACCTGTGCATAGGAGACCATGTAATCAGAGCCTTCCCTCCTGTTGTCTGATCCTTTGTATCCCTTTGTGTCTCGATCGAAAGGGGGACATTTTCCTCTTGCCTTTAAGGTGCTATTTGTTTTGACAGATGCTCTACTGACCTTCTATTTCCCACCTGTAAATCTCCTACACACCCTTCAAGGCCAGACTCAGCCACCCTCTTCTCAGGGAAGATAGGCAACGTGGCCCTTCCATGATCCAAACTTATGGGAATTCCTGGGTTACCCCCATCATGCTGCACTAGCCATACAAAGGTCTCTTCTCTGAGGCTGTGGAATCATTGAAGATGGGCCTGAGTCCTGTTCAGTTCATCACCTCCAGTGTGGAGCGCACTAAGTGCTGCACATAAGTACTCTTCAATAAGTGTGTTTAGAATGGATGTAAATGGTGTGTGTGTATCAGATGCACGGATGCACACTATGAATTGGTGAATTTCCAGGTGTGTGGTGAATGCATAATGGATACATGGATTACTGTGTCTGTGATTAGATTCAGTACATCATTAGGCCGCCTGTGTCTACCATGTACTCATGAGCACAGGCTCCAGAGTAGGCATAGGACTGGGGTTGGAGCTGTGACCTTGCCCTTTCCTTGGCTGGTTTCTATCCCCTAAGGGCAGCAATTCTAAACCTGTGGGTTGCAATCCCTTTAGAGGTGGAATGACCTCTTCACAGGGGCCTAAGACCATGGGAAAACACAGATATTTATGTTACAATTCATAACAGTAGCAAAATTAGTTCTGAAGTAGCAACTTAGATAATTTTATGGTTGGAGGTCACCACAACATGCAGAACTGTATTAAAGGCTTGCAGCATTAGGAAGGCTGAGAACCACTGTCCTAGAGCCTTCCAAGGTGTTCACGTCATCTCTGCCTTCACCATGATCCAATGCCTCAGATTTCTCTGCCTTTGGCCTACTGGAGATGGGAGTTCCCTTCCTCATTACTAGGGAGTCCCTCTGCTTTAAATGAGCTAATAGTCACTCCAAGCTTTCCCTTCTCCACTTAGTTATCTCCATCGGATTCCTCTAAGTTGTGGATACAATTTGTATTCCTTCCTTCCCTTGTCCTTGGGTGCATCACTTTTCCTTCCACTGAAATATCCCAGCTCACTGCCGGTCAAAGTTCCATACTTGCATGACTACCTTAAGACGGGATGTCTGAGCCTCAGCCACCATCAGAATTGCTGTCTTCATTGCCCTCGGTGTGGCAGGCAACCCACCTCTAAAACCCATCCCTGCATCTGCCTCTCTGACCTGCGCATGTTCTGCGAGACCCAGCTTAGATTTCTCACAAAGCTGACTCTGAAAAGATGACAGTACAGACTGCCTAGGTCCTCTTTACTTGGCCTCAAGACCCGAGAAGTTAGTAAAGACGGTATCTGCTGCTCTAAAGTGTTTATATGTAACATTTCAAACCATCAGCAGTGTGTTTCTCTTCGCATATAGAGATGTTTTCATCCACAGATGGTTCTCCTCCATGTAGTGACTCGGGGATCTAGGCTCCATTTCTACGGTGGATAGAAGTTATCTTCACTATGCAACCCCAAACTCTCCATGATCCTGTTTAGCAGGAGTGTAGTGGACACCGACTGAGAATGTTATGGACTTGACCTGGAAGCGGCAGCCATCACTCTCTTTTTACTTCATTAGCTAGAACACATTATGTGGCCACACCCGATGCATAAAAGTCTGGGTGCCCAGAAAAGAATGCTTCCCTAAAACATTCAAGGAGTGAAATGCTCTCTTCTGGTGTGAAACTAAAGTATCCTTGGGTACCTTACTCTAACCTCAGGTCAGTATAGCATGCCAAAATCATATGAAACATTCCACAGCTCTAGTTTTTAAACCCTGGTTTCCCTTTTTACACTCCAGGATTTCCATGGCCCCAGCCTTCTCTTAGCCTTCCCACTAGCTTCCCCTGCCCCACCTATCTCATGCCCAAACACCATCAACTACAAACAGCTTATGCAAAATTATGCACCGTGAACCAGGGAGGAAGATGGGATGAAATTCAGCTCAAATCCCAAGCAGCATCCTTACCTCCAGAAGAAAGCTACAATAGCTCATTTCTTTACTTCATTGTTCTCTTACAGTAGCTATGACAGTTTCTTACAATTGTTTTAAAGATTCAAACACTCCAAGGATCAGCAGTGGACAAGTTAATGAGAAACACAATTGTTGCTGTTAGAAGTAAAGAGCTGATCATGGTGAAATGTGAAGGAATTATTGCATTTATCTAGGGTTTGTCAGTTTAAGTGCAGGAAGCTAATGTTGGGGAAACATAAATGGTCTTTGAACCAAGTGAATAACGTAGCTGCTTCTCCCTGCTATTTTTTTGTAACAGTTATTAAATTAAATACATATAAGTTCAAATGCCCCTGAGTAAATATGTTAAAATACCTTTGGGGAATAAGTCATACTTCCATTTTGAAATGCCAATTTGAGCCTACCTTTAAATCCCTTTCCTCCAATCTTCCAATAGAAATGAACCAAGAAATGTAAATATCTAATTGAAAGAGTTTATCTCCAGGCCAGAAAGCAAGGACAACTGCTCTCAGCAAGTCAAGACTGCTATGGCATGTCTTAGGACATAATGCATGTGATATTAGATTGAGGAGACTATTACCCCACCCACAATCAAAAAAATGTGGGGAGGAAACCCTGCTCAGAATGTATGCATGCCAGGCATGGAGGTAAAGGCCTCTCTCTAATCCCAGAACTCAGAAGGCTGAGGCAGGCAGATCTCTATGAGTTCAAAGCCAGTCTAGTCCATACAGTGAGTTCTAGGCCAGCCAGGGCTATCTAGTGAAACCTCAAAAGAAACAAACAAAAACTAAGAGTCTGAAAATTAGATCTCTGTTAGAACATATTTTCCAAGCCCTACCAAAGGAAAAAATATTCCAGGGTCAGCAGTAGTTTATAAAGTTAAGAGGAGATACATCTCAAAGGGTTAAATATCAGCTCATTGGCATGTGTAGAGGAAACACAGAGTAGGTATAGTGAGCTCATGGGGTCATCTTGGGACTCAACTGCTCTCATTCACGCCCGCCTCACCTTCAACCTCTAGCACTTGGGTTTTCAAGGCATTCTGTCTGTCACCACCATAGACAGCTCTGTACCTGTGATGCAAGCCAGAAGTCTCCAGGCCCTGAACCAGAGTGTAAATATGGCATCTCTCTCCTCTCCCAGGTGGGAGAACTCTGAGGCACGTGTCTTATGCTGGTCTAGAGTTCCCCAGTTGCGGAGATCTCCAAGCATCCATGCAGGAGCTTGCTAGATTGTGCATCTTGTATGGACTGCCTTTCCCTCCCCGCCTCACTTTTCCCTCATGTGGAAGGTGAAATCGCCTCTCCAACCGTGTCAGGATCTACTTCTGAGGAAATACAAAGTGAGGTACTAACTGAATCTTCTGAAGGGATATTAGTAAACTGAATAATGTAGTGATTGCTATTGTGGGGTTGTGGAATGAGTAGTGGGCCTTTTAGGGGTGAGGGCTGTTGTCTATGCTGATGTGAAACTAATATGAGCACCACAAAGGATCCCTCAACTTGAGGAGTCACCCCTGTAAATGCCTCCACCCCAGGATATCCTCTCTCTCTCTGTCTCTCTGTCTCTCTGTCTGTCTCTCTGTCTCTCTGTCTCTGTCTCTCTCTCTCTGTCTCTCTATCTCTCTCTCTCTCTCTCTCTCTCTCTCACACACACACACACAAACACAAAACCAGATACTACTTCACTATTTTGGAGGAACATTAAAGTTGAAATAAATATCTGACAGAATTCATGTCAATCTTGGACACATATAAATCTCTCAAAGAATGGTAACAGAGCATGTTTAAAATCACCTCCTGGAACCAGATAATGCACTTGAACACAAGGCTGAGGACCTGGGTTCAATCTTCAGAGCCCGTGTAAAGGTGGAAGGAGAGAGCTGACTCCACAAGGTTGTCATTTGACTTACATGTGCATGCTGTAGCATGTCATGCCCATACTCAGACATCATACATATGATAATAAGAAATAAAATTTTAAAAATCATTTACCATAAGTGAAGATTTGGTGGTCAGAATAATGCCCAGTTCTACATAACCCCTGCAAACATTTCCCTGGAGAAACATATGAGGGGGTCTTTAAAAACTCATTCTCAAATATATGTGGTAAGAGAGAGACCACATTGCAGGATGTGAACGCTAGGGGAAATGGGTGAGAGATGAGTGGAAACCCTCAGGAGTGTGTTTGCACCTTCTCTAGAAATCTAAAAGCATTCCAAAATAAAGCAAGGTAAGACTCAACAAAGCGAACATCACTTCCACAGTAGAACTATGTAATCTAGAGATATTTTGAGCAAGAAAAGCAAATACAATCATCAAAATATCTAAATTGTAGAGGCCAAACAATGGATTGGATGCTGTCAAAGCCCAAAGCAGTCATTTGGAAGATCAGTGGGAGAGACTTCTCCAGACTCAGAGGAAAAGAGTGAGACAAGGGGAAAGGATGCAGAGGGAACCATGGAGACCCAGTAAGCTTCAGTTCTGAATTCTAGAAGGACTGAACAGACAGATGGAAGAGACATGGGAATGGATGAAGGAACAGACGGAAAATTCCCTCAATTGCAAGCAGTGGATTTGTTCCCAAGGATGGGCAGTCGTGCTGGTTGGAAAAGCAGGAGCAGAAGCTCAGCCCCGGGGCCATGCCTGTGCCCTTGGCATCTGCATGTGGCGAATGTCAGAGAAATGAAAATGGGGCTGCCTTGTCCTGTGCTTGCAACAGGGTAATTGAAGCAAAAGAGAGCCCAGGATTCCTGGCATGGCTCCCAGTGAATCGGGGCTTACATAGGTTCATCACATCTGAGGAGCCATAAAGGAATGTGGTCAAGCTTGTCTACACAGCTCTGGGAAATAAGCAAAGCTAAGGCAGGATGTGGGGATGGGAGACGTGGGGAAGGGGGGTTGGGACTTGGCCCCATGGCTTGTTTAATCCCATTCATCCCATTTCCCTGCCTTCCACACCTGTTTCCCACCCTACTCTCTATCCAGTCTGGAAAGTTTAGATAACTTCAGACACTCTCTGCTTCCTCCCAGGGCCATTTTTATCTCCAGATGATGACTTTTGATGAGCAGCCATAAAAGGTGTTCATCCATTCCTCTCCATCCCCAAGAACCTCAACCCAAGGCCCCATCCTTGGGCTCTTTACACAACGCCCCAGTATTGCCTTCATATTCCAGCCTCTGAAACTGAACTATCCACTAAATACAAAGACTTGGACCAAGCCAGGTGTCACAAACTAAATGCCCACATTGATACAGATGAGGAGAACAGACAAGATGCAGAGAAGCCTATGGCAACTGAAGAACTTGTGTTCTGAGGGCAGTTGGTTACTTCTCGCATCCAGCTCAATGTTTCCTGCGAAAATATTGACTGAAGGAGACTAGCTCTTCGAGTTTGTCAAGGAAGAACTTTCTTAGATGCAGTCTCTTGGTGTAAACAGCATCCTGTCCCGTTTTTTAAGCACAGTGAGGTGGTTTATAATCTGCTTCAGTGCATCCATGGTGCACAGAATGATGCTCAGTAAACACAACTAAGAGCTCAGTGCTGTGGAGACACTGTCAGACCACCAGGTCCCCAACACATAAATGTGCCCCAGGGATCTCATGGACTCTGTACACAGCCAGTAGTCACTTCCATTCTTGCCTTAGAGATAGGAAACTCACAACGGGGCAGACCATGGGCTGCCTTAAGTACACAGTGTTGATGCTAGGGTCTAAATCCAGGTCTCTCTTGTTACCAAGGAAAATCAGGTTCTGTTGTACAGTTCTGAGTTTTGTAAATAAAAGAATTTAAAGACAGACTCAGAAGGGAACTCAATAACAATTTTGTTTGGGAGTAAACAGTACAGACAAGCTGAAAATACCGGCAGCCACCAGGAGGAGGGAAGATGAAGAAAACATCATGCCTTTTAAGTGAGGAATGGGGGGTCAGGAAAGGCCTAGGGTGCTAAGGAAAGCATGCTTAGGAGTACAAACCCATGGATCTGAGTTCAAAGGGCACCTGGGTCTAGGCTTTTGCATCCTGAGGCAAAAGATAGTTTCAGGGACAAATGGCTATACATAGGATAGAGACAGCTTATTGAAAAATGTAAAGTACTCCCAAGAATGAGGGTGGGCTAGTGACCTGAGGTAAGAGCCCCAAAAGTGCTGGACCATATAGTCTATGATCCTTTCCAGGACATTTTCATAACACCTGCCTCTCTCAACTTCATACATCACAGGCTTTTTGCATATATGCTCTGTTAGGTGAAGTTCAGGTACAGAGGGTTTCTAGCATCCTGTGCGAACTTGCTTCTTCCACATGTTAATTTTGATGTTTCAGTTTCTGGTCCCCACTTTCCCGTCAGGCCCCAACCCTACACCACCTCACTTTTGTGTTTTACCATCCCATGTAGATTCTTAGACAAGCCGATCTCCATACCTTTCCATCTTGAACATCAGTCCCTGGGCCTCCTCTAAGTTTCCCCTGCCCGAGTTCCTATATGTTCCCGTCACTAACCCCACCTCATTACCGTCCCTTGAACTGTGAAGTGGCTCCTAGGTCAGCCACCTGCTTCTGGAGCCTCTTTCTCTATGCTCTCCACTTTAGCGAAAGTGTTACAGTCTCTTGAAAGACCTAAAAGGCCACACTCCCAGGTTCCACAGTTGAGTATCTTTATCATCTCGTCTGAGCCACCTCCTGACCTCATTTGTCACCACCGCCACACCAAATTCATACCATCAACACCCTCTCCAAAGTTCTTACCATGTCCTACAAGCCCTGTGAGCTTCCTCATGCCTTGCTTCTGGCCATGTTGACCTCTCCACTGCAGCCCTGCTGTTTGCCTTCTGTGGAGAAATCTTAATCATGCTGAAGACCTAGCTTGATGTGGGCCCCAGCATGAGAATTCCTAAGACTCCAGAGTTAACCACTAGGTCCTCAGTGAGCTCCTTAGTCACTTTCTTGAATAGCTCCCTCCTCAAATGGATGGTTTTCGCTCATGTGACTGTCCTCGTGCCTAACAGAGGCTTAGATTTCAACAGAGGTTCAATATATTCCTTGAAAGTGAGCAGTTACAGCTCCACCCTCTGCAGTCACATAGAAGGAAACAACAAAACGTGTTTCAAAGCTAGCTCATTTAATTCTTTCACTAACCCTACAATTTTCTAGTTACATGCATTTTACTATGGTGAAAGAAGACACTCAGCTAATACGCCTAAGACATGACAGCTAGGAAGTGGCAGCCAGAAGGAAATCCAGGGATTTCCATTTTGTTAATGGTTCCATATTTCCTTTAACCTCAGCAACAGCCCTTGATAGGTTTTCCCTGAGTCTTCTCTTCCTTCATCTGGTTCATCAATCTCAGTTCTTTCTGTCATTTCTGAGTCATGATTCATCACTGACTTAAATACGGTGAAGAAGTCCACCATGGTTCAACCGCTGATTTCGCTCCCACGCTTGACTTCCTCCTGTTTAATCCAAGGCAAATACTAGTGACTATATGGGAATTTTAGCTGGGGAGGGGGGATGAAGATTGCTCCATGTGCTCCCATCTCCTCCATCAACTCCCATTACTTCAGAAAAAAAAAATGCATCTCTTCACAAGTGTCCTCTTTACAATCAGCAGTAGCACCTGCTTATTCATAAGATGCACCCACACGCTGTCTGGTCTTTTGTGTCTTGTTAGGGTTTGAGGAAGAGAGGAAAGTGAAGAGTTACTACCAACAGGTATGGGGCTCTTGGGGGTAATAACCACATTCTGGAATTACCAGTGATGATTGCACAACTTTGAAGCAACTAAACCATGATTTTTAAATTGTGGCCAAATGTGCATAACATAAAATTACCATTTAGTCACTGTCAAACATACAGCTCAGTGTCATTAAGTGGATTCACATGGTGCAACCATCATCACTTTCCATCTCCAGAATGTTCTGATCTCCCCTGTATTAATCATAATTCTACAAAGAAACAGGCAAATCGTGAGTGAGTGTGTGTATGAGTGTGTGTGTGTGTGTGTAAACACACATATAATAATACAGTGATTTAGTGTAAGGAATTGGCTCATGTGACTAGGGAGTCTAGGTTCTAACATCTGCAGTGGACAAGCTAGTAGAAGCCCAAGAGAGCAGATGATACAGTTGTAACCCAAAGGCCAGCAGACTGAAGACCAAATAAAAACCAACATCCAAAAACAGGAGGAAGATGATTTCCCACAAAATCCCTGCTAGGGGAGTTTCCTGTTATTTGAGGAAGAGTCAGTTTCTATTCTATTCAGGCCTATGACTGATTACATTATATCCATTTATGAAGGACAATATGCTCTCCTCAATCTACTGAACCCAGTGTTAATCTCACCCTCACCACACACCTTCAAGTGCCTGACCAAATAGCTGGATACGCCATGGCTCGTTGACACATAAAACCACCCATCACATTTTCAGACTGGAGTACCCCTTAAATAACTCCAGTGCCGCCTCCCTCCCTTCTCTTCATAGCCACAACTATAGTTTCTGTCTCTCCAAATTTGACTGTCCTAGCACATAGTATAACAAGAGTCACACAATGTTTATCCTTTTTAGCTGGCTTGTTTCAAGAAAGGTCTGCAAGTTTCATCTATGTTGTAGCAGGTATCAGAATTTCACTCCCTGCCCAAGTGGACTAATATGCCATTGTAGGTTATCTGGAATATTCTTTTATCTATTCAACCACCAGTGGACATTTCGGTTGTTTCCCTTTGGGCTATTATGAATGGTGCTTTTCTGAACATTAGTATGCAGATCCCTGATCAACTGTATGTGTCCAAAGTGTGTGTGTGGAGGGGGGGTGGTCAAGGAACAGCCTCAGGTGTTATTCATCAGCCATCCACGTTTTGTTTGAGATAGGGTCCCTCATTTCCCTGGAACTTTACCAAATGGCTAGGTCAGCTGTCCAGTGAATTCCAGGGGCCTGTCCCTTCCTCCTGTCTCACTAGCACAGTGATTACAACCATGGCACCTGGTTTTATCCTTGGGGCTCAAACTCAGGTACTCAAACTTTACTAAGCCAGCTCCCCAACCTCAACATTTACATTTTGAATGGCAAATTGTATAGTATGTCAATTATATCACAATAAAAAACACTGAAGCCACGCTGAGGAAAAAATATATGAGATGTTCCACAAAACCACTAGCCTTGGTGCTTCAGAACATCAGTGTGGTGAAAAACTCAAAAACTCTGGAGATAAAGTTGGTAGACGGACAGGGATCAAACAATACCCGCACCCGGTCCTTTCTTTCTTACCTCCCTCCACTATACAGAGTCTGATGGAAGGATCTCGTTTCTGTCACTCTTGCAGCTCAAGCTGAACCATGACGTCATCCCAGCCGACAGAATGCAGTGGAAATCTACTGAGCATTTCTGGAAATCCTTATACTTTCAGATCTCTCCTTTCTTTCTATCTGAAAAGGAAAAGATGAAGTGAGAAGTGGGGCAGCCACCTTGCAACCACAGGTAACAAGCTCCAGGATACTGAGAAGAGAAGAATGGGAACACAACCCCAAATCCCCAATGGCATCTTTGATCTGCCTCACCAACCCTGGACTCTGGACTTCCAGGCTTCTTGTTACATGAGATTTTGAACAACAAAAAAAGGACACTTCAAGCTATTGTTAGACTCTTTGCTATTTGCAGCCAAGTCTTTCAGGGAGACTTTCAGAAAGATGGCAAACGGCTTTAGCCTCTCTGTGTCTCACTTTCCTCATCTATATAATAAGAATCCTCATGGAGACTTGAGGAAGACCATCACAGGGTTGAGATGAAGTTTAAATACTTACTATTGATAAGACATTAGGGCTAGAGCTGACATATACAAACCCAATGTGCATCTGCTGTTATTTGAGTTATTACTATTACTAATATTACTAATGTAGAATAAGAAAATATTCATAAAACTCCACTCTCAAGACCATCAAATTAATCAAAAAGGAGCTAAAAGAAAAGATAAACATTTCAGTGAAGAATCTAGACAACATATGCAAACCCATCCAGATGCTGTCTCATGAGTTAAACATCCAGTCAAAGGAGACACTGAGTGGTGGTGTGGTTTGGTCTCAGTCTCTGTGATCATTTGGCTAGACTCAGGTCCTGGATTCATATGCAAACCCGTCCAGATGCTGTCTCATGAATTAAACACCCAGCCAAAGGAGACACTGAGTGGTGGTGTGGTTTGGTCTCAGTTTCTGTGATCATTTGACTAGACTCGGGTTCTGGATTTTCTGCTTAAAGGGTTGAAATGTAGCTGGGCATGATGGTGCATGCCTTTCATCCCAGCACTGAGGAGGCAGAGGCAGGCAGATCTCTGAATCTGGGCAGCACTAATTGGACTCAGTGGTTTATAAAACATGATGAAGGGGAAGAGGAGGGGGAGGAAGAGGAAACAGAAGAGAGAGAGGAGGAGGAGACAGAGGAGAAAGGGAAGAACATGAAATTGAATGGAGGATGTTGTTTGAAAGTCTCCAGGAAGACATTCAAGAAAGAAAAGAAGAGATGTGATCTAAATACATTATATTGTATGAAACTGCCAGAGAATTAAAAAGAATAAAAAAATGAAAGAAAAGAAAACTGTTACTTTATGTACTGATTCAAAATAAAGAATGAAATGAATTTTTATCCCCTCCCCAAAATACATACATACATACCTAAATAGTCCATTAGTTTGGGAAGGACTACCAACCTCTGTACATACATAACCCTACCCACACCTGCCCAGACTCCCTCCTCTGCCCGCAGAGTGAAAACATCCCCACAAACCGCAGACTCTGTGTACACAGCCTCCTCCTCCTCCACTGGAAATCATTTCTTTACAAAACTCTAGAGGAAGATGCATCTTGCCAGTGCCATGGGAATCACAGGTTGTCAGCATGTGGTATTAGTGTATGTTCCCAGACTTTATTTATAATTTTTAATAATCAAGTTGCTGGGTTCCTCAGTCACCAGAGTCCAAAGCCACCTTTGAATCTCTTTACTGCTATCTGACAGAGAAAGGGGCTTCCTCTACAGTTCTACCCAAGCAAGCAGGCCATCCTCCACCAGACAGCACTATAAATCTTAATTAGCTGCTACCTTCAAATGTGAGTATAAAGGGTGAGGGGCAGCGAAGCCCACCCTGATCTCAGGCACCAAGACAAGCCTCACCTTGATCTACTGCAGGATAATTACAGGGACTGTCGGAAGCTAGTGCTGGTGTCCCTTTAAAGTCAAAGAGGCTGCAGGAACCTTAACACACCACATATTCAAAAATTATCACTGAATTCCCACAGAGATTTTGAGGGTCAATCATTCACTCCTGCCTAATAGAGCTCTCTGCAGAGCACTTTGTTTCTCCTGAGTAGAACAAGAAAGGGTGTTATTGCTTGTTCAATGATTCCCCAAGGGGTGGAGGGCAGGGAACTGGTGTTTTTCAGTGTTGACTATGCACTGCATGAGATCTTCTCCATGGGTCTCTGCCTCTGAACTGCACACAGCATCATGTGCAGGGACCCCTTTTCACAGAGGAGGACACTGAGCTTTGAAGCAGTTCCATGATTTTCCCTGGGCTCAAAGGGGACAAGGGGATCTACATGCATATTTATATGACTCCAAATGCAATGTCAGCTCCCAGAAGCCCTCACGGTCATCTTGGTGGTCACTTGGGTCATCAACCTGTGGCTGATGGGAGCCTGTCCTGCCACATACCTGCCCTGTTACCCACAAGGGTGTCTGGTTATAGGAGCCCTCTGACCCAGCCGAATGGACTCTCAAACTGAATTGGCCTAGGGCTACTCCTCACAAGCCTCCACTCAGAGTGTGTCAGAGTCTCAAGAGATCACTCCCTCTTCCCACAATGTATATCGCTGGCCCCTGGTACCTTGCTCTGCATCTTGCCCTAGTTCTGTGTTAAGTCTGGCCATGAGCTGTGGCTGAAGACTATGATCTCATTCTTGCCATCCTAGCCCCCTTTGGGTCCATGGCTTATACCCACCTCACTTTCCTTTTTCCTTCCTAGTACACTTATTTATTGCATATGTTCTCAGAGTCAGAATGCTAAGTTTTAGTAGTCTAAGAGTAACAATACAGTCACATCCCTCACAAAACCTTAAGGAGAGAAATGTGAATGGAGATTGTACATTTCCAGATACATCCTGCTCCAAGGAAGACTCTCTCTAACACAAAATCCAGCACAAAACCAAACACACTTCTTGTACTGTCAGTTAACCCTCCATAAGTGACTGCAAGTACATATTACTATTCTCACCTTACGGATGAAGAAATTAAATCTCAGAGAAACAAAACCCAAGAGTTCAGTTAGCAAGTGGGTCCCCTAGGCAGCATGCATCCAGAGACCACACTTAACCCAACCAACTGCCAATAACATGCACTCCAGGGCACACTAGGGTACCCAATAGTCTCACTTACTTTGAAACATGTTTAAAAAATAAGTCAGACAGAGGCCAGCATGCTCACACTGCCAGACATTGCCTTTAAAAAAAATGGCTTGTGTTTACCAGTCAACAGGTGTCTGGGTGGCCTCAGGCACAATCAGAACTCGTTTCTCTGCCAGGAGTAAGAGCTGTATCAAGAAGAGACAAGTCCTCCCTGTAGCCCTTGGCAAGTAGCCTGATAGTGTCCCTAGCGAGGGGACAGCAAGGGCCAGCCACTGGGAGTACATCAGGAGTGAAGAGCCCTGTGATTGATTTCAGATATCTCCCTCCCCCAACTCTCTCCCTTCCTCTTCTCTCCCTCTCCTTCTCTCACCCAGATCCCAGTAATGCATCAATTACTGTGCACACATATCACATTCACAGGATAGATATTACCTCGTGCATTCGCCACGGCCAAGCTGTGTCCAGATCCAGGCGCAGATGGAGGACAAGGGTGTGGGGTTAATTGATCAAACCACACCGGCTCCTGTGTGCAGGTTGGCAGAAAATGGCTCATTTCACAGATGCACAGGCCGCTTCCTGGCCAGTCTCCTGTGATTAAACCAGGCCGCTACCGTGATTTTGAACAAACACACCCAAATTTACATGTTCAGGTTCATCTTTGTCACCACTGAAGTGGCCGCTGTGGTATTTATTATCCACCCATCCTTCTGCATTCTGCAAACATTTGCTGAACACCTATCAGACACAAAACTCTGCACTATAGTTGGGTGGTGGGGGCAGAGTTCTATGCAACTTGGTTCATCTCAACCATGAAGCCCCCATGGGAGAAACAGGAGAGTGAGAGGACAGGAGTGGGACAGAGAAGAGCATGATAAAGGACCACAGGAAAGCGTAAGGATATAGCAGGGTCAGAGGGCAGGTACTGGCCACAGTACAAGATTCTAGGTGCTAAATATTTCAGTGGAAGAGTAGTTAGTGCCAATTTTATGCCATGTGCTCAGAAAAGCAAGAATTGCCACAATAATTCTCTTTTCTCTAAATCACAGATGTCAGCTTTCTGAGCATCCTTGGGTTCTCTGTTGGTTCCCCAGGACCTTGTGAAGGTCTCAAGGTTCTTTCATATTAATAGGGATGCCCTGGTTTCATTTCTGCTGCTATGATAGTATCCTGACAAAAAGTAACATAGAGGAGGAAGCATTGATTGTCTTTCATTGGAGGTTACAGTCCATTATTGCTGGGAAGTCATGGCAGAAACCTAAAGTATCGCATCCACAGCTAAAAATGGAGAGAACAAACTCATGGGTCCTCAATTGCTTGCTTTCTCCTCTCTTAGACTTTTCAGGATCCCAATCCTGGGAAATGGTGCTCCCCAGAGTGCACTGAGTCTTCTTACACCAATTAACAGTGAAGACATTCACATGCCCACAGGCCAACAAGAAGGCAGACAAATCCTCAGTGGAGGCTCTCTTCTCAGGTGAGTCAAGCTGTGTCAAGTTGACAGTTAAAACTAACCAACATAGTAACCAACTTTGGGGGTGCCCAGTAGTTGTAAGTTGTAGCATGAATCTTCAAAGTTCTGGCCAACTTCTCAGCTGATCTTGTTTCCTCAGACTGGAAGCCTCTGTGTCCTCATATCCGAATGACTCTCAGCTGAACTGTGCTGCTCAAAACCTAAAAGCTTAACCAGCCAAATGCTTAACCAGCCAAATGCTTCTAGTTCCTGATCTTCATGCCTTATATACCTTTCTGCTTTCTGCCTCACTCCCTGGGATTAAAGGCTCACTTTCTGGGATTAAAGGTGTGAGTCACCATGCTTGGCTGTATCCTTGAACACATGGATTTCTGCCTCTGGAATGCTAGGATTAAAGGCGTGTGCTACCACTACCTAACTTCTATGTTTAATATTGTAGCTGTTCTGTCTCTGACCCCAGATAAGTTTATTAGGGTGCACAATATTTTGGGGAACACAATACCACCACAGTAAGTCTGCACCCATTGCCTTTGATAAAGCTATTGTCCAAGTGATCAGGACACTGGCTTCCAGAGTGTGAGCCCCAATACCTGGGCCTAAGAACTCCCCTTTAGACATCATTTGGACATGCAGTTATCCCCAAAATTTCTTTTTCTTCACATAACCCCAATAGCATGTCATTCATGGTTTCCAGAATGGCATCTCCCACTCCCCATGTGAAAGGTCTGTCTCCTTCTCCGTGTGTTCCCCACAACCATCTCAGCAGTGACCTAAGTTTTAAGGAAAAATAACTCTCTCTAGACAACATACAGTTTTTGGTTTTGGTTTTTTGGGTTTTTTTTTTTAAGGCATGGTCTCACTATGTAGTCCTGACTAGCCTGGAATTCCCTTTGTAAGCCAAGATGGCCTCCAACTCACAGAGATCCACCTGCATAGTGCATGTGCCTCCACACCCAACCACTTCTATTTCTAAACTCAATAGTGCAAGCCTCTCTTGCTAAGGAAATAAAAAACTAAGAGCAGACGCTGCAGGACCCTATAGGAACACAACGCAAATTCATGTATTAAGCCATCCCATCTGTAAAGGAAGACTCAGAGACAGGAGTATTTAGGAAAGAAAAATGGACTTGGGGAGGGTGGGGCTTTGGAAAAACTGGCTCAAAAGATCCCAGCCTTCACTAAAATGAAAGCAATTGCAGCATCCAGCATACCTGAAGTTATATTGATCATCTGGTGGTATTGAAAACAGCAGCTTTTCACGTGGTTATCATACCCACAAAGGCTGCCACTCATGTTCACAGACCATCATGGTAAGAAATAAAGCCCTTCCTTAAGGAGTCTAGGTTTAAGGGAAATATTCAGGAGCTTATCATGTGGGGGATCCTGGTATTTTCAGTTAATCTTGGGTTTAGGAACATGGAGTTGTATCAATTCAGTGTCTCTCCCCCACCCCCAAGTATATTACATGAAGCGCTTAATCATATCGGAAGCAGAACAACATGACAGTTTTGGCTTCTACACCATATGATCTACAGAGAAAACGGAATGATATTCTAAACTAGCTCATCAGAGGGAATTATGAAAGCGTCACTAATAGACCTTAACTGTGGGCAGAGTCTATACACAGAGGAGGAAGGGCATGGACCCAAGAGCATGTTCACCAATCCGATGCCTCCACCAGAGCCTGAGAGTGTGAGGGGAAGTTGCAAGAGCTGGTTCAAGAGCAGGCTGAAGACGTGGGTGGGTTTCTCCTAATCTCAGCTGCTCAGATGTGCCAAGATGACACTCTGACACACGTCTCAGAATCCTAAAACGTTAGACAGACACAGAAGCCATTTAACTCAACCTCTTCCAATACATATGGTAAAACTGAGACCAGATGACTTGATGTGTCCCACAGTAACCTCAATGACAGCATATATGGCCTTCAGCTAGACAGTAGTGGTGAGATTAATTTTTTTAAACACTTAAAAAGACAATCATAGTATGAGGGAGGCTGAAGCAAGAAAATTGTTGTGAGTTCAAGGTCAGCCTGGACTGTGTCTATTTAGAAAGACTCTGTCTCCACAAACAAAACACTGGCGTCAGATGTAGTTAATCATGCAAGAACCAAAGGTGGGCAATGTCGCTTCCCACCAAGATTTTTGCAAAAATAATTTTAAAGGATAATTTAAAATTTAAAGACAAGAATGAAAGCAATTTTCTTACACTATTACCTGCCACTGACGTTCTCCCCTGCGGAGTCCAAACATTGTGCGCAGAATGACGGGGATGTGGACACTGCCTCCTTAAGAGGTCAATGCTCATTTTAGTGGTGACACTGGGTTTTTTTTTTTCCTTATTTCTACCTATTGCTGATTTTAATTAAAAACAATAATCTGTGCTCACGGTGAAACATCTCCACAATAAGGAAAGAAACAAAGGGAGGGTTCCCTTGAGTAGTCAGTCAGCCCTGTCTCATTCTTCTCCCTGAAGAGAAACAATTGTAGCAGCTTAGTGTCTACCTTCCGAGGTGTTTGTGCTCATCCACCAATCTGTGTGCATACAAACACATTCAGGGCACTTTTTTTTTTTTACCCAACATATTGTTCTGCCTTTATTTTTTTTCACTTGACATCACAAACATCTTTTCATGTCATATAGCTTGACCTTATTGTTTGAAACATCTGCAAAATATATTGTGTGGGTGTTCTACATCTGAGGCAGCTCTTCTTTATTAATGAATATTCAGGCTGTTTTCTAGTTTCTCACTAATATAAATAATGTCACAATGAACATATTTCTATACATATATATGCATATATCTTCCAGAACAGATTTCTGGATGTGAGACACTGAGTTAATGAATATGTATACTTTATGTTCTTGGCATCAGCACAATATGAGATTCTGTATTTCCTCACTACATAAGCTATTAGTGACCTTTTGAGAATGTTTGTCAATTGGAAACGTGGGAAACAGTATTATACTTCCATTCGTATCTACTTCATTAGGAGTGAAGCAGGATAGCCTTCCACTTGAGGCTCTAGTAGTAGTCAGTTTCGACCCTCTGAGAAGGAGATGGCCAAGATAGGATTCATTAATTCAGAGCTCTGCTGGGGAAGGTGCCTCTGACTCAACTGGGAGGAGCCAGGAGACTGAGAGAGCCTGGAGACCAAGATGCACTTCAGACATTTGTGCAAGGAGACAGTGGGTGGGATCCTCAGACTGTCAATAGTAGCAGGTCCAGAGACACAGCTCCATGCTGTTCCCCTCAGCAGCCTGAGGAGCTCTCTCAATCTTTTCAGTGATCTGTACTCCAGCAAAACCAGGATTCATGGGTTGGCTTCAGGAAAGAACTTCAAATTAAAGCAAAGCTGGAGTTTTAGTCTCCACTAAACTATTTTAATACAGACATTAAGCATAAGAGTAAAGAGAGAAAGAGGGATGCTCAGAAAAAAAGGGGAGGGATAAGACACACCCACAATGTGTGTGTGAGTCTTCTCAAAAAAGAGGCACATTGCCCTGCCTTTACAATGGTCATATACAGGATGTTGCTGCATCTAAAACTGTCACCTTTGGTGGTTGGCTAAGAAATCTAAATGTGATGACAATGTGGGCATCTGACAGAATTATAATGGATAATCTATAGATCACAAGTGTCTTAGCTTGGGTTACTATTGCTACACTGAAACACTATGACCAAAAACAACTTGGAGAAGAAAGGATTTGGTTTAAGCTTCCACGTCATAGTCCATCACAGAAGGAAGTCAAGACAGAAACTCAGACAGGGCAGGAACCTGGAGGCAGGAGCTGATGCACAAGCCATGGAGGATTGCTGCTTACTGATTTGTTCTCTGAGGCTTGCTCAATATGCTTTCTCAGAGAACCCAGGACCACCAGCCCAGGATGGCACCACCCACCATGGCCTGGTCCCTCCCCCACCAATCACCAATGAAAAAACCACCCTACAAACTTGCTTATAGCCTGATGTTATGGAGGCTTTTTCTCAGCCAAGGCTTCCTCCTCTCTGATGACTCTACCTTGTATCAACTTGACACAAAACTAGCCAGCACAACAGAGATACAAGAAAGTATCTTTACTATAAACAAGTTAATAGTCTTGTTTGGGATCCCCAGAAGATGCAGGAAAAAGAATAGGCCCCTACCCAAAATCATATACATTCATTCCTGGAGCCTGATCCATGGCTATTCTAACATATCTATATACAGAATGAACATTAGCTGTGTGTTGGTAACCTTCATAGCAAATGTTGTTTGTTAATTGTGCTAGGATTCTTGCTTCTCTGTGAGAGGCTGCAACCAGACCCTGGGGTGAGGAGCTCCTATTCTTCCCATATCCCCAAATTTTCCTTGTCTTTCTCTTCTGTCTCAAGACCACAATGTAATTCTGAGAAAGCGTCTACCAGACCAGTGTGACCAGTGTGGACTTCCCAAGACAGTTTGCCTTCAGGACCTCACAACATTTGATGTATCTGGGCAGAGCCTAACATGACCTTCACAGTGGTCCAAAGATGCTCTGGTTTCATGCTGTCAATCATTTCTTCTCCGGGTAGGAGGGTCTTCTGAAGATAGAATGGAACAGTAGACCCTCACAGCCACCATTATAATCCAATATCTCCCCGTCTAGAAACCACTTAACTTTCCTCTTTGCCTACTTTCCTATGGTCTGCTTTCTTTTTCAGGTAGATCTGCAGAAATTCTTGGTGTACCCGGAAGTTTAACCCTTTGCTGTATGTGCTACAAATATTCTCTCTCGGTCTTCATTTACTTCCCACACTGGCTCTGTTCCACTGCATGCAAGTTGTTTACATTTAAATTTTTTCTGTAAAAAAAATCTGTTCATCTTTTCCTTTAAGGTTCTGTGTCTTACTTAAGAAAGTTGTCTTCTAACAGAAAAAAAAAAGCAGATCCCATTACTTTATCTTATGTTTCCTGGCTGCACAGTACATTATTGACCTAAATTTGGAATAAATGATTATATTATGCATCAACCAGGGCTTGATTCCATTTGCTTCTCATCATTTCCAGTTTTTTGCCATCTAATTATTATGAAATATGTCTCCTTTTGAAATGAATAACTGGGCTCCACTTGTTCAAAGTCTACTATTTCCCTACAGTGTCGTCTGTATGTTTGTATAGCATAACACAAAATCTGCATCCGAGGATGTGGGCAAGATTCGGCATCTGAAAGAAGAGAGCGATGGTACTGCTCCCTGGTGGCCTAGGCTTTGACATGTGGGAGTCCCCAGTCAGCAGCAAGCGTGGGAGGAAAAAAGAGGAGCCCAGTAATAGAGCACCCACTTCTAACCCCAGGGGCTGGAGAGCGGGGCTCAGGGGTGGTGGTCTGCCTGTGCACACCTGAGGCCCCCAGTGGTAGCCTCCACTTGGTCTGCTTGCCATTCATCTTCTTGGAGAGAAAAGAATTCCCTCCCTGGAGGAAACAGATCAGCTGCAACCAAACAACCTTTTCCTACCACCCTTCACTTCATCCTATTTTCCTCCAATGTGACTTACAGTCAGCTTTCTGTGGCGCCGGGAGAGATGCCCTGGCATATCCCCAGATGCCCTCTGCCACACCCACCCTCCCTTGCCTTCTCCTAACTCTCCAGAGGCCACAGCAATTAGCCCCAGACAGTTTTCAAGATCTGGAACTGTCTCGGGCTCACATTTTGATGTCAGGGTGAATTTGGATTCTGAAGTTGATCTCCTTGTTGTGAAGATTTTATGAGGGGAAGATTAAATCATTCTCTGATGTGTGCTTCATCAGGCCCCAAACCCTTGCAGGGTTGTTAAGGTCCCTTCTCCCTGAAATGCTCTCCATCTCAGCCCGACAGGTAATCGGCAGGAAGGACTCATCATTATTTGGGAGTTGAACTGGTTAGGGAGCTCTGCCAAGCATGGCTCTGCAGCAACCATTTGCGCCTGCCTCTTCTGAGGCTTGTGAACCCCCAAATCTAGGGGAGCAATACAAGAGGCACATTCTGTTCAAGAAAAGCCACTCTGAACCTGTGAGCTCCACTCTTACCGTGAGTCCACAGCCACAGAGTTAAGCTGGGAACCAAGAAGGATTCAGTCCATGGCCAGGACACAAACTGGAGGCAAGGTCAAAGTTCATTCTGGAAGTAGACACAGAGCTCACTGTGGGACGAGCACTACAGATCAGTTTGAAAGCAAGATCAGGACTCATAGTGGAAGGAAGGACAGAGCTCATTCTGGAATCAGGAAGAAGATTCATCCTATGGCCAGAGCCAAGGCTATTCTTGGATGAGGAACAAGGCTCAGTATATAGCCAGAATTAAGCCAATTCTGAAAGCAAGATCATAGCTTGATCTAGATATATCCTCTGAATCTGCTCCATAGCCAGGATGAGGGCTTAGTCTATGTCCAGGATGGGGGCTTAGTCTATGTTCCGTGCCCTCTCTGTTCAGGTAACTAAGAAGAGGGTTAGAGGATGAATATTGAAAAGGATTCAGGAAAAGTGAGAGCTTAGCATTACCAGAAGCCTGGATAAAGTTTTATGTGGCTGGAAAGAGTGTGAGAGAAGACAGAGGAGGGGTGAGGCCATGTCTAAGCCTGCAGGTGCAAATGGATGCAAAAGTGCATAGATTTTTAACCTGCGGGCAATGAAGAGCCTCACTGTTTGTAAGAAGAGAGTGCAGATTCTCGTTGTAAGATGACTGGTTGCTGTGTACAGGTTCACTGAAGGGGGGTGGAGTGAAGGCATGTGACTATGCTACGTAATGGTCTAGGTGTGGAGGCCTAGGCTATAAGGCTGGACAGAGCAAATGGTGAGGGGTAGACAGCTCTCCGAGAGCGATCAGTGGGTCAGATCTAGCCAAGAGAGAAGCAGGTGAATTCTGAAGCTCTGGCTTAGAAAGGTGAATGGAACCAAATCCCCAGGATGGAAAGATAAGAAAAGCAGGATTTGTGGTGGGAGAAGACAAATTCCTATCTGCATGTGTTCAACTCGGGTGGCTATAGGAATCCAAGTGGGAATATCCAAGAATGGCTGACAATACAACCAAGAGTTGAGTACACAAACTGGGCTAATGGTATAGGTGAGGGAGAACTCGCCAATACCTTAGAATAGTGTTGAAAAGACAAATAGAGTTGGTGCTGTAGTTTGGATGTGAAGTTTTTCCCCAAAGGCTCATGTGTTATAAAGGCTTGGTTCCCAGCTAGCAGATCCAACCATTGAGTGGTGATTAAATCATAAATACTTTAATTCATCAGTGGATTAATTCATTGATAGATTTGTATTTGGTGGCATTATTGACAGTTGGTGGGAGGTGGGGCCTATTCTAAGAGACTCCCTTGTCCCAAGCCCCTTCCTATCTCTAGTTTGCTATCTTCTGCCTGCCATGAGGATAAGGGCTTTTCTTCACCACTTGCCCCCACCATAACGCTCTGACTTACCCTGCAGATGTCCAGAAGCAACAGAGCCAAGTGACTACAGCCTGAAACCACATGACAAAACCAGCCATCCCTCCTTTAAACTGTTTCTTTCAGGTATTTGTCTTACAGATGGAAATGTCACTAACACACAGAGAAGGAACTCTTAGGACAACCAACAGAAGAGGAAAAGGAGTCAGTAAGCACCCCAGGAGGGAGGAACTGATGTGAGCATGGGCATACACATGCTATTTGGCAGTGCACTGGAAACTAGAGAGATCATGATGTTGAGTATGTATGACCCAGAGACTGAGGAGGTAAGAACTCAACAGACTTGGTGATCACGGAGGCCCCTAGGGACTTAGCAAGAGCAATTGCTAGAACTTCTCCAGGGGCAGAAACTAAACTGAATCCATTGGAGTAGTCGATAAGGTAGAAGCAGGGATAACTTCTTAGGAAGGCTTTTCCTGAGGAACTTCAGTGGAATCATGAAGGAAGAAGGTATGGAGCTGGGAGCAGAACTGTGTGTTCTAAGATTAACTGACTTGGGTATGTGTAAGTGCTACTGGGAAGGGTCCAAGTCAGGGAAGAAAAACATTCAGGAAAGAAGGCTATTCGGGGAAATAATGGGTCATCAACCATCCACCATTTACCATCATCAAAGCACTTTCCATATACTTTTAATATTTAATTCTCTCAACCCATCTGTGGTATCACACAACCATGTTTACTTCCTTCACAGCACTTACCACAGTCCATAAATTGTTTTAATTACCCCTTAGCTTGTTACCTACTCTCTTTCCCACTAATCTCTAAGCTTGAACCAGGAACTTCCCAATCCCCATCACTTATATCTTATCTTGTTTGAATTTTTATGCTGCCTAATGCTAGTTACACCATATTATTTGTTTGTTCAATGTCCTTCCACCAAAATAAACTCAAGGAAAGAGAGAATAAAGTCTGACTTATTGTCTCAGTACCAAGCACTGATCCAAGCTTATAGTAGACACACAATAAATAGGGAAGAAGGGAGAGAGGGGAAGGAGGGAGGGGAGGGGAGGGAGGGAGGGAGGGAGGGAGGGAGGGAGGGAGGGAGGGAAGGGCTATTAAAAACTTCTGAAAACTACAATGTACTGTTCAAAAGTGAAGCATGGTGAGGGGCTAACACTTACCCAGCCTAAAGAATCCACATAACTCCTAAACTTCATGACTTTTTTTGAAGTAGGATTTATTACTCCCTTTGCAGAAATGAAGAAATCAGGCTCTAGGGAGATTTTAAATATTATTACAAGTCACACTACTAACACGTGATGGTGCCAGAACTGGAGACCAGGGAGGTTTAGTTTTGCGTTGTTCTTATTGGTCTGTTGTTTCTCAAAAATCTGAGCTCCCCCAACTACAGCTGGATGGGAAGGATAACCTGGGTTTCTACAGCACAGCTCACCATCATTTATTATGTGTCTGATAAAGAACAAGGAGAACATCTAGGTTCTCCAAGCAATGCCATGTCTAATGTTTAAGGAGAAGGGAATGCTGATGACTCCATTTTCTCACCATAACATGTCTACATGTAGCAAGTTATTACACTGTGCCCCATAAATACGTATAAGTACCATATATCTATTAAAAATAAGAAAATATCATAAGTGTAGCTTCTTAGAGTAGGAGAAATAGTTTTCCCCAGGGAAGAGCACACCAATTGGTTATCCAGTAGCAAATGGTCAGCCCTGAAAACATATATATACAAATAGCACTATATGAATTGAGCAGGTTATATTTATATATGTAGAAATACCAATTAAAGAAAAAGAGGCCATGAATTTGAAAGAGAGAAATGGGGGTAGATGGGAGTATTTGGGGGAAGGAAGGAAGGAAGGAGGAAAAATGATGCAATTATATTATAATCTCAAAAAATAAGAAGGCCTGGCTGGCGCCGGGCAGTGCTGGCACATGCCTTTAATCCCAGCACTAGGAAAGCAGATGCAGGTGGATCTCTGTGAGTTCAAGGCCAGCCTGGTCTACAGAGTGAGTTCCAGGAAAGGCAACAAAACTACACAGAGAAACCCTGTCTCAAAAAAAAAAAAAATAAGAAGAAGACGGGGCTGGACAGATGACTTAATGGATAAAGTACTTGCTGAACAAGCTTGAGGATCTGAGTTTGCATTCGGAGAACGCACATAAAAGGCTGAAGGGGGCGTGGACTCAGTTTTCTTTAAGGGGCTGGCCACTGGGAATTTGACCATGTTCCAGTGAGTATGTAGGCAACACACATTGGACTTAGTATTTTTTCTTCTTCTTTGTTTTAGAGGGGAGGTCACAAGGGTGGAGGGTGGTCCTGGGAGGACTGGGAAGTGAGTATGATCAGGGTGCATTATGTGAAATTCCCCCCACAATAAATCAATAAAAATATTATGTTGCGTGGGGGGCGGGGGATGAGCAGAGCAAAGTGCACCTGTATCCCAGCACTGGCAAAGCAGAGAGGAGGGTCCCAGGGGTTCACTCACCAGCTGTGCCAGCTGTGCCAGCTGGTCAGTGAGCTCTAGGATCAGTAATGGAATGAACCCTGTCACAAAAGAGAAACAGGCAGAGGAAGACACTTGACACTAATCCCTGGCCTCCGTAAGTAATGCACGCACAGGTGAGCAAACCCCACATACGTATACCAAACATGCACATACCCACCCTCTCTCTCTCTCCACACACACACAACCACAAACATACACCCCACATACCATACATATGCATAAATAAAAGAATGAAAAAATAATACTTGAATGCAAAATTGTTTAAGCTGTTTTAGTTTTTGTTAGTTTCTAGGTTAGATACAGAGTTACCCATCCCTGTTCTGGCCAGTTCCCTTTCTCCCCTAGTCAGACCTTTTCTGCTTCCCTTTTGTATGTGTTGCATCATCTTTAAAAGTTCTCACCTCCTGTAAGAGTTCTTCCTCTTCTCTAATGTTCCCCTTTCGAGTTTCATAACCTAAGAACACATACTTATATAAATATCCACATATACACACACAAGTATGTGAAAGTTTACATTTAGGTTTTACATATGAGACAAAGTTTGTCTTTCTGACTCTGATTTAGTTTGTTTAGCATAATGATTTCCAGTTGCATCCATTTTCCTACAAGTGTTGTGATTTCATTTTTCTTTTTAGTTATATAATACTGCATCATGGGTATATAGCACATTTTTCTTAGCCATTCATCTATAGATGGGTATCTAAGCTAGTTATATGAACTAACTATTGAGAGAGTACATCAGCCATAAACATTGATGTTCAAGAGTCCTCTGGGTATATTCCCAAGAGGCATAGCTGGGTCATAGAGTAGTTCTATTTTCAGGTTTGTTTGTTCGTTTGTTTTGGTTTTTCCAGACAAGGTTTCTCTGTGTAGCCCTGACTGTCCTGGAACTCACTCTGTAAACCAGGCTGGCCTCGAACTCAGAGATTCACCTGCCTCTGCTTCCTGAGTGCTGGGATTAAAGGTGTGTGCTGCCACCAGCAGCCTTGCCCTTACTATTCGAGTGTGCTACCATTGAACTAAATCCCCAATCCCCTATTTTCAAGTTTTGTTTCAATTTTTAACCACTGATCCATCTCTCCAGCCCTTATTTTCAGGTTTTTGATAGAATTTCCAAACTGATTTGCATAGCTTTACAAATTTACATTTCCCCCACCGGTGAATGAGAATTCCTATTTCCTTAGATCCTAACCAGCCTTTTTCTCCCTTTGTTCCCTTGGTGGGTACCATTCTGACTGGGATGAGATAGAATCTCAAGGCAAATTTGATTTGCATTTCCCTAGTGGCTAAGGGTGCAGAACATTTTTTAAAGTATTTATTGGTCATTTGTGTTTCTTTTGAGAACAGTCTATTCAGTTCATTAACGCATTTATTGACTGAGCAGTTCAGGAGTTTCGTTTAATCTTTGCAGTCTTTATGTATGGTGCTGGATATTAATCTCCTGTCTAATGTGTAGTTGGCAAGTTTTTCTGTTTTTACCATTTTTCAGGCATTTTCTTCACTCTGATGCTTGTTTCCTTTGCTGTGCATGAGCTTTTAAAATATTTTAATATTTACATATGCATATAATGTGTTTGGATCAAATCCATCCCACATTCCCTCCCATTCCTCCCTATCACACTCACCACTTTGTCCTCCCAACAACATATTCTCTCTCTCTCTCTCTCTCTCTCTCTCTCTCTCTCTCTCTCTCTCTCTCTCTGTGTGTGTGTGTGTGTGTGTGTGTGTGTGTGTGTGTGTGTGTGTGTGTAATACCCGCTGAGTCCGTTTAGTGCTGCTTGTTTGTGTGTCGGTATGAGACAATCTGGAGCATGGTTAACCTCTCACACCCCTAAAGAAAACTGACTCCCCATCCACCAGCATCCACCAGTTGCCAACAGCTCCTCAGATAGGGTTGGTACTGCACAAGACCCTCCTTCATCTATGTTGAGATTTTGGCTGGCTTGATATTGTGCAAGTCTTATACATGCAATCCTAGTTTCTGTGCATGCATGTTTGCAAATGTGCTGTCAAGTCTGGCAAATGCTGTTTTGCTACAGGCACCAACTCTCCTCTCTTTCTCTCTCTCTCTCTCTCTCTCTCTCTCTCTCTCT
>CABHPP010122094.1:21625-68963 GCA_902168425.1 Peromyscus attwateri | reverse complement strand
TGTGTGTGTGTGTGTGTGTGTGTGTGTGTGTGTGTGTGTGTGTCTGTGTCTGTGTGTCTGTGCATGTGTCTGTGTGTGGCCTGGGCTAGCATCTCTCTGAAGCTAGAAATTTTTTCTTCTTCATTATGGAGTTAAGAAAAATACTATGTAATATTTTGTGCCTATAAAATAACAAGGCTACTTTGATGGCTCAGCTGGTAAAGGCACATGCCAGCAAGCCTGACAACCCGAGTCCTAGGGACCTACCTGGCAGAAAGTGAACCAAATGCTGAAAGTTGTCCTCTGACTTCAGCGTGTGTGTGTGTGTGTGTGTGTGTGTGTGTGTGTGTGTGCATAGACTGTGTTGCTGTTGAGTCAAAGGTCTTCCTTAATTGCCTTTCAATTCCAATAGCAGCCATTGTACTGAATGAAGGGGTATTCTGTGAGACTCTTCCATTTAGCTTTCTTTTGATTCTTTTCTCATTTAAGATTATTTGTCATATTAGTATATGATGCATTTATTTCAGTGTGGTAAAAATAAACTATTAAGTTGACAGTGTCTCCCAACTCCTTTACATCAGGGCACACACTGAATTTGAAAATAATGTAGGGTCTTCCCTTCCTTCATGTAAATGCTCATGCTTCAATGGATGACTTGAATATTGTGCATCCTGGAATGAGGGAGGCCAAGGCATTAGGACATGTGTGGACTGTTCACTGAGATAGAGCACTTCAAAGGCACCGCTCTGTGTGTCGCCCTCTACTAGTGCTGTTTCTATGGGCTGTTCTTGCTAAGACTTCTCCCTCTAAATGTGTGAGACTGCAATCTGTCCCTTTACTCTCCTGTCACATTTCTATGAGAACATGTAAATATCTTCATATTTTCCTGCTTAGACCTTCTCTTTGCTTCTCATTTATATCAGTGATCTGATCAGTCATGTGGACAACTGCTAGGTTTGCTTTGATGTTTTTGTGAGATTCTAAGAAGTAGTTATACTTTTTTAAACAAAAAAGCCATTTAATTTTAGACTGAAACTAAGAGTTTATGGTAAGAAGATAAAATTGATTTGATAAGTAAATAAGATACAAGCTCCACTATCCAATTATTTGTCATCACTAATCCAATGCGTTGGAAGTGTTTTCTTGGAGAACTAATGGAAAACATTTTGAAACCCTGTCAGGGCTCAGTGGTTAATAACTCAGCCATAGATTATTGATGTATGTCCTTAGTATAGAAATTGGCAGTGAGGGCACACTTAAAATATACTTGCTTTCTTTAATCTAGTCTTTAGATTATTTTAAGCTTGTTACTGGACCCTCAGGTCCGTAACTCACTATCCTAGATTCTTTGAGTTACAATAGAAATTAGGAAGCAGAAATTGTAAAGGAAAAGGAACTTATTCATAGTTTGTTCAAACCAATGAGGAAATCTAATTTCTTTCTACAAAACCTTCAGAAATATGTACCATGACTTCTGATTTTATAGAAAACCATGAGGCAGAGGCCAGAAAACAAGTGGATTTGCCTGTGAGAGGTTAACAAACCATTTCCAGAGGCAGGAAGAGGCTCAAACCATGGTTCATTAGGCCAAACCATGACTTCTCATTCCTTCTTCTCGGCATAGAGGATCTGTTACATCATTACAAGTCAGCACTGTTGCAAAATCATCTTTCTGATATCACAAAATTCATAGCCAACACCTTTTGGAAAAGCCAAAGCATAGAGGCTGGTGAGATGACTCAGCAGTTAAGAGCACTGGCTGCTGTTCCAGTGGACCTAGGTTCAATTCCCAGCATCCATATGGCATCTCACAACTGTTTGTAACTCCAGTTCCAGGGGATATGACACCTTCATACAGACATACATGCAAGCAAAACATCAATGCATATAAAATAAGAATAAATACATCATTTTAAAAAACTGCCAAGAATAGTACACAGCACTGCTCTTTCCCGGCGCTTGGTTATGGTCTCTAACAACCTTCACCTCATCCAATACAAATATCCAAAATCTTCCTTCTTCTTGGCAAAGCACATTTTGCCAAACTTATTTAGTCCCAAATTGGAAAATGGATCATACATGTTTAGTTATTCTTAGTTTTAGGGTTTGGAACTCAGCTTTAGGTAGATAGGTAGGTAGATGGATGGATGGATGGATGGATGGATGGATGGATGGATGGACAGACAGACGGACAGGTGCACAGATAGATAGATAGATCTTGCCTACTGTAATTAAAGCAGTTAGAGTAGAAAGGCCTCTTTGGACTCCAGAGCCTGTTAAACACTCTTTTTAAGATAACATCTTTCCTTGTTCTTTGTTTATGAAGTCTAGTCAGGAAATGGCCATAAAAAGCTTCAAATCTCAATTGAATAATGTGTTTTTAAAAGCAGCTGCCAAGTGTAAATACCACTGATATACATTCATGCATCTGATAGTATATAAATAACTGAGGAAAGCAGAGCAAAGGTCAATCAATTATGTATAGGTCAGAAGGCTTTCCATCTGGATTGAGTCATTTTAGCGAATGACATCATGTGTCCTTTAGAGTCTATTGTGAAATGTGGCTTGAGTCATTGCAGAATGGCTTCTGCTCTGAATTACCAGGATGGTGCTGGTGAGGCTCAATAAATAAGTGTAGTACACTTGGTGGGAGTAGATTTACATAATTAATGGGCAGTGATGAGCGGTTTTTATTCCACAAAAAACCTCTGGCCTCCATTAACTAATTTCTAGCTTCTTGTCTCTCTTGGTTGATTTTTTTAAGGACTTGAAGACAAAAAGAGTTGGAGGTGAGCCATGTGCCCTTTCTCTAACTGTGATGTGTATTTCCCCATGAGGGCCCCAGCAGGGGACAGACAGTAATGAAGCCTAGCGCCCTTGTCATGTTTTCTCACTTCATCATTGCTCTTCTACATGGGACTTCTACGAGCTGGGCTTGTCATTCCTGCTTTGGTCTGATAGGAACTGCTTGTTCCTGCCTGGCAGAACCTGCAGTGACCTATGGAGGAGCATGTGGCAGGAAGGAGTAGCAAAGGGATGCTAGCTGGCACAGCAGGGACTACATTGGCTATCTAGAGATCAAGTGATAAAAGGAACTGCCAAGTCCTGTCATTTGCACTCAGTCAGGGTCCCAGAGGGGAACTTTACTTGACAGACTTGAATGAAACTTTCCCCCACCCCTTCAGCAAAGCTGTTGTCTTTTTAAACCATAGGGAGAGCCTAGAGTGGAGGGAACATTCAGTCTCAGTCTCTATCCTGTTTCCCGGGCATTTATCTCAGTTCTTGGAGGGAGTAAGGCCTGGATGTCCCCAGCAACCGTGGGAGGAAATAGTTCTTGCCTCCAGAGAGCAAAGAGTCCACCTGGAAGACAGCCATTGCAGCAGGTCACCACAGAACATGATGCAGCTGCCGTACTGTGAAGTGTGCATGGTCCGGGGGTACGGATATTTGTGGCACTCATTTGTGCCCCACGGTCTCTGGATTTTCAGAGTTGTGAATTATGTCTGAGAAACATGCCTACACTTGTCCTCATTCTCCAGAACCAGTCAGGGACCTCTCAGCTTTCAAGATGGTTACTGTGGGAGAAGCAGAATTTGATCTGTACTTTCTTAGAGTGTTTCCTGGCTGACCTTGAGAACAAAATCGACATGCTGGATTAACAGGAGAAAAGCATATGCATCTCTTTAATATGGTTTCTTCTAACGATGAGTTCTCCCAAGGAAACAAAGGCCTAAAGAGCCGGCAGAGCCTTTATGAGTTTGTAGCTCCTGGAACAGAGAAACAGTCTACAAAAAGTAATTAAATTATGTGAGGAGACTAAACATTGATTTTCAAAAACTATTTTAATGGGATCTATTTGTACAGAATTCTCTTGCTCTCGGGCTTGCCACTCACCCCCACACCGGGCTGGGGGAGTCCTTCTGTTTCTGCTACAGGGAGCACATCTTCCACGTGCAGACTTTATCTCCTGCTTTCAGGAAGGAGGGGAAGCGTCATTATATTCTTGAGCCCGACTTTAGCTCAGAATAATGCTTATGCCACAGTGACATACCGTTGTTATTGGTATTTCACTCCTTTGTGGGGGGCCTGCCACCCACTCCCAAATAAATCACACATGGAGGCTTATTCTTACTTATGAATGCCCAGTCTTAACTTGCCTTATTTCCTTAACTTTAAATTAGCTCCTTGTACCTTTTGCCTCTGGGCTTTTCCAGTTCTCTGACTTCTGTAAATCTTACTCTTACTCTGTGGCTTGCTATGTAGCTGGGTGCCTGGCCCCTGGAGTCTTCCTCCTTCTCTGACTGTTTGATCTCCTCACTCCTCCATCTCTCTTTTTTCTTCTCTTCCCAGATTTCTCCTTCTATTTATCCTCTCTGCCTGCCAGCCCTGCCTATCCTTTCTCTTGCCTTGCTATTGGCCAGTTCTTCATTAAACCATCAGGTGTTTTACACAGGCACAGTAACACAGCTTCACAGACTTAAATAAATGCAACATAAGCAAAAGTAAAATACCTTAAAATAATGTTCTACTACAGCATACTATGAAGTAGCATATTCTATTGCCCCTCACTGTCAGGTTTTGGATCTTTATGGACAATGTGGCTGTCTTCCCTCTGGAGCAGGATTTGTTATTCTGCCCAATCTTCAAAGTCCTAACTGTGTCAGTGAAGCTGCATGCACCCGTAGAGGTTGTTCTTTGGTTCTGTCTATCAGAGCATCAGAACAGATGACAGAAAGAGAAATGAGTAGGTCAGATGTCCCTTGTTACCTCTGGTAACCCACACTGAATTGCACTGTTTTGTTTATTTCTCCCCCACTTTCACGGTGTGTTGAGGTGTGGTCTGTGGTCATTAGATCAGTGTATAAAGGTAGACAAAACTAGACTCTTATCTACACGTTCAAGCAGACTTCCTTATTTATTTAGGTGAAAGAGCCCTCTGATGTTTATTACAGAAGGATAAGGTGTTAGGGTTCTGGCCACTCCTGCAGCTATGTGACTGCACATGGGCAGTTCAGTAGCCAAGCAAGGGGCCTTATGTCCTACCTAATTCATGCGCTGCATGATTGCGCAATGTGTGCAGCGTGGTCATGCAATCTGCGCATGCGTGGTGTAGCTTGGTAAGCCCACATGCGCAGGGAAATCCTTAAGAAGTGAATCACAGATCCCTCCCCCGTCTTCCTCTTCTTCCTTCTCCTTCTCCTCCCCACTCTCTCTCCTCCTCACATGTCTTTCCAACAGGCCTGGCCAAGCTATCTTCTGTCCTTCCCCCCTCCTTATAATAAAACTCTGCTCTGATAATGGGTTTTGTCTGGCCTCCTGATCTTTCTTGAAGAGTAAAAGTGCTGCATTTAAAACCAGCACAAGGGCTGTCTCCCAGAACTTTTGGCCCCATGTCGACCATCTTGCAAATTTTTCAGGCTGGGTATGGTGAGACTTGCCTAGAATCCCAGGACACAGGAGTCAGGGGCAGAAGGACTGCTGTATTTTGAGGCCAGCTTTGGTTACATAACGAGCCTCGCATCAGCCAGGCTAAATAATAAGATGCTGTCTCAAAAAATGAACAACAACAACAACAACAAAAACAATGACAGCAGTAAAAAAACCAACCCTTTGTTCTTTGGCTAGATATCCACGTGTGAGCATGTGGTAGTGATGGACATCACTTAGACATCGTGGATGTGCGTCTTCATTCTTGTTTCAACAGTAAGAAGCTGGGTGATGTCAAACAAGATGATTTGCGTCTCTGGAATTCATTATTAATTGTTTTAGTTCTTTTTCATCACAGCTGTCTTTGTGTTTAGTGCCTTGCACAGAACCTACCATAACAGGAGATCTAAGCTTTTCCAGGCTAAGGAATAGTGTTAATAGCAATAGACTGTACATGTGAAAAGGAATGAAGATATTCATAGCATTAAGCAACTCAGAAGAATTCTATTTGGAGCATGTTTTATTTGCTCTTGCTGTTTAAATGATAGGAGTCTCAATTCACAGTCTTCAGATTGCTCTTGAGGATCCTAACACTTTTCCCCCTTCTATTCAGTATCAATTTTCTTATTTAAAACAATACAACTACACATATGGTAAAAATATCAAAAGCTTATCCAAACAAAGTGATAAAAATAGAATATCCTGTGTATTGGGAACACGTTCCACTGTGAATTAGAAAAAAAAACCCAGCCCACAGCAGCTCTGTCAGGACTTCCCGGGCCCCAGCTGGTGATGTGGTGGTGTTGTCCTCTTGGTCTCTGTGAGCTAGTTTTGTCTGCATGGTAGCAGTGGGGTCCTCCTTTGGGTACTGAATCAGGCATTTAGGAGTACCTTTGCTAAAAAGCTTGACTCTTCACTTGGGCTCACAAAATAACTAAAGGAAGGACGCAAACCTGGCTCTCTGCCTCCATTTGTGTCTATAGTTTAGATGGAGACACATGGCGATAATTGATTATCCATAACCTTTCCTTTCAAGTCACCTTGAATTCTAGGAAAAGCAGAGGTCATAGAACAGATTTCACCATCCAGGAGAGGACAGATATGCATGATGGCCAGGCTGCACCATAAACAGTTAACACACAAGTTTCTGGATCACTTCACAAAACCCATGGTCTGTCAGAGCAGTGAGAGGGACCACATGCTGAACAGGATTGTTTAGGTGTGCAGACTCACCATGCTCTGTGTAAACCCAAAGCTCTTGTTGGTATGCTGAAGACAGATTTGAGGCTGTTGGGTCCTATAGCTGTTCCTCTCCCCAGTGTGCTTTCATTGAATATAAATATAGATTTATTTTCTCACCATTTCTTATTCTTTAATCCATATGTTAGAGACAAGAGGTCAAGCTTAATCTGTTGGATTTTAACACACAAAGTTGGATGGGTAAGGAAGGAGTGGAACTGAGAGGAGTTGGGGAGGAGTAAATATGATAAAAGACTATAGAAATTTTAAGGATATATATATATATTATATATATATATATATGTGTGTGTGTGTGTGTGTGTGTGTGTGTGTGTGTGTATATATACCCTGTATCATGTTTTTATTGATAAACCAAAGAATAAACAATAGAATGTACCTGATAGATGAGTATGCTTTTTTTAGCTAGACAAAAATTGCCACAGCAGACCCTTTGATTATATCTCATTTTATAAAACCTATCTGTAAGGAGTGCTAGTGTGGAAAGGGATTATAAATAGAAGGTTGTCAGCCAATCAATGTTGGTCAAACATTCAGTAAATTTGATAAGACTGTACCTGGTGTGTGTGTGTGTGTGTGTGTGTGTGTGTGTGTGTGTGTGTGTGCGCGTGCGCGTGTGTCTATAGGCTATGTGTGTTTGTACATGTTTGTGTATATACACAAATGTATACATGCCATGTGTGTTTGTGTAAGTGTGGATATATATGGATAGGCCAGAGGTTGACATCAGATGTGATGTGTTCTTCATTTCTCTATACCATAATTTTTGAGACAGAGTCTGAGTGCAGAGCTCCCTACTCTGTTAGGCCAGCAAGCCCTGTGTCTGCCCCTTAGAGCACCGAGGTTTCTCCTGTTCTGATCTTCTTTTCTTTAATGATATTGCGGATAGCTCTTCATATTATTAAAACACACCAGCGTTAAATAGTTCTTAATGGCTGCATAATCTTCTACCTTATAACTACATTAAAATTAATTGAAACAATTCTCTTACACTTGACAGGATCTCCAGGTTTTATTGTAATAAATACATTGAATATGATTATAGATTCATCTTTTCTCTGACCTCTTTTGACTTTTCCCTTTTCATTTTGATTCTTAAAAACATCTGCAAGTGACAATAGTGTGGGTAAATAAACAGCTGTTCAGGGACTCTACAGGCAAAGTCCTGAGAACAGGATTTTTCATAACCCAGGAACGTGGATTATATCTAAAAGATGCAACACTTCTTATTGATTTGGTAAAACCAGAGAAGCAGCTGATAAATTCAGAGACAGAGGGAAGGAAGTTACCTTTTTTTTTTTATTTAAAGGAATCAGGAGCTAAAGTAATACCTTTTGGATGTTTAGTTAAGGAATCTAGAACTTTCCAGACATGTTAATTTTCAGAATCCTTTCTGTTTGGAAACATAGTTTCACTTGGCATTGAGTTTCTTTCTCCACACAGATCATCAAGGGGAGCAGGGAGGTAGTGTATCTCCTCGCTCATCTGTTAGGATGTGGGATAGGCAAGTCAGAGTTGAATGCTTGGCATCTACTCCAGCTGAAAGCAGAGAAGGCAGATTTCAGCTTCCAGTGGAGCAAAGGTAAAGGACTGATGTGGACACCACTTCCTGCTACCCGGTGTGCTTTAGAGAAGGGATTAATTGCTCCTGGTTTTGCTTGAGAACCAACAGTGGCTTTACAGGGCCATGCTCAGAACAGAAGGTTTGAAACTTGCTGAGTATATTAGCTCACCTTATAAAAGGGTTTTAAATGTCCACACTTTTCCTCACATGTACAGAGATCCTAATGGAGAAGCTGCCCTGTGCTTCAGATATAGATATTTTTAATGTTTCAAAATGAGGTTAATTTTTATGGTGATTGTTTTATGGCTGGATTTCTATTAGGTGTCAGACAAGTTGAGGGCGATGGAGATGGATGGGGTGGGGATGAAGGAGCAGTGTAACCTTTTGGAAAATCACTCATTGTGTTGTTTCATCTGTAGGTGCATCTCAAGTCCCAGTTCCGTTCAATTCTCAGTTCTACAGCAGAGGATTGTCTTGTAAAAAAAAAAAAATTATTGTAGCTATTTCATTACCAGTGAGTTCCTCCACCAGAGGGGGCTTGCAGGCAGACAGAAATGGTGGAAATCATTCCGTTTCCAAGCTTGTTTTCCTGAGTTGAGTTTTAAGCAACCTCTCCATTCCATCTCCTGGGAGTCCTGTTTCCTGGCAGGAGTCAAAGGCTGGAAGAGTTAACTAGTCTTAGTGCCTAGCACCAGGATGCAGTTTGGTTTTCATGTTGATTCAAGTCCTGGGTACAATAGGAAGAACAAACAATGGCTTCTTAGTTATCAGGAGCTAAGAATTAGCAAATATGTGAATGTTCACCCGGAGGAGCAGAAACCTGCGTCCTGGACCTCAGAGAACCCTCTGTTGGGCTAGGGTAGGCTCTGCCCTGCCGCTTCTCGGCTTCTACGGTCTCTTTGGTCCATGAGCCTTCCCTGTGATGTTTGCCAGGTCTTGAATTTGAGGTGCAAGGTTAACACCTACTGTGTCTTGGGAGAATTCACTGTGAAGATCTAGAAGGATGTGGGGCTAGGATGGATGCTGGGCATCTACCTGGTCTGGGTGAGTACTCTAACATACCTGAAGGTCCACGAGAACTTGACCCCTGTATTCCAGGGAACCTGGCTAATGATAGCAGCATGCTGATTAAATCCACAGAGGCTCTTTCTTCATTTGATACTTGAGGATCCATTAAAAGAGTAACTTTGCCCCTTGTTTGGGATGGAGAGTACTTTGTTTGCAATAATACAGAATTTAGACATACTAAGAGAAAACTGATCAAAATGTTTCCTGTGTCTTTTTGTGTGATGAAATGTAGTGTCAAGCAATATCCACATACTGCCTGCCCATGACCTGCCCACTGCCTGAATGGTGCAAGTGGTCTTGGGCCAGCCTGGAGAATGCTTGCAGGTAGACAGGGTGGCTTGTGATTTTGGAGTCAAGCTCTGAGGAACATGGTAAGGAGACCATTCTTGATGCCTCTGTGTTGGTATGTGGGTATGGGAGAAAAGCTTGTCCACAGCATTTTATTACTTTGTTAAAGAACAATTGCAGGCTTACAGTGTAATTAATTAAAATGCTTTTGCCTCATCTTGAATACCAAATAACACATCTTCATATTCTCTCATACACAAAAGCAAGAAACATGATATTCAGGGAAAATTTTGGAAGTTACTCCACCCCAATTTGTTAGAGATAGAAAGTCATTCTTAAGTGGGGAAGGGACTCTTGGATCCCAGCAAAAGTAAGCAACACTTCTACTCTCTGAGACAACTGTTGAAGACCTTCACTTACCTCCACCCCCAGCTCCCATCCCCAATTCTCCCACTAAGCTGATTCCCTCATTTAGATTACTATGGGGAAATAAAAGCAAGCAGAGACAACCACCTCATCTCCCCCAGCCAATCAATCACCAAGGCTACCTGTCTTCGTAACCACCGCCTGCCTCTTTCACTGGTCCTCTGCACAATGGGTAAAGCATGGCGGTAGATCTGTAGCATCCACAGGTGGAGGTCCAGTCTCTCGGCCCTGTTTCAGATCCTTGAAGATTTGACCTTTCTCTCCAGCGCTGCATCACATGCTGCTCTTGTGCTCCCTCCTGCTCTCTTGCTGTTCTGCAGAGAGGCCACACGTGCCCCTCTTACAACATCTTTGTATTTGCTGCTGCTTCTGTCTGTCTTTCCCTCTATATGTGTCTTTGCCCCCATCATACTCGGGGTTTAGCTCAGCCATTATCCCCTGAGAAAAATCTGTCTTTCCTACCATTCCTACCATAGTGGTCCTCTTCCCTTAGCATTCTCTGTCTCTTTAACCTGCTTTGATTTCTTTACAGGACTGGGCACTCCCTAACATCATATCATAAATTTGCATTCATCTGATTATTGTCTTAGTATAATTTCCACAAAAGTAGGGATTTCGGCTGTCTTATTTACCTCTTTCCCTTCAGGACCTGGAACATTGTCTCCAGTCAGTGTTTACTGTTGGAGCATTTAGCTTGATGATTGATTATTGGCTATATCAAGTGTCTGGATGGCTGTGGCTAAGGTCTTGCACCTGGCATCCCTTTGTTGTTGTCTCTCATCACTTGGCTGTGCCCGAAAGGTCTGGAAACATGCTTCTTCTGTACAGAATGGCATCTGGCTTTTCATTTGATATAAACACATAATTTGCATATTAATTCTTTGTGCTTTCCTCATTAGCCCATGACAATTAAAATACACCATTACTTTGCCATATTCTTATTTAGAATGTCATATCAAAGTCTTCATTAATTAAATAACTTGATTAATTAGAACCTTATTCCAGGGTAATATCAGTCAGTTACAAATCACCCCCACTAAAGAGCATTATAGCATATGGGGGACATTTGTGATAACAATTGAGCGGCCAGATGTGCACAGTGACATGTAGAAAGTCATAAGCTGTCACTTTATGTGACCATTTGGTGCCAGTTACACTGAGAATGCAAGATAATTGATAGGATAAAAAGAAAGACGAAGCCAGATGTGGCCATTGGAAGCACGGCTCAACTGTCAGGCTGGCATCTAGATTCTTCCAAACATCAATGGAAATTTAAAAAACCTTCTAGAAGAGAGTCTCACATACTCTTTGGAGATGTAAATTTATGTTTGGGGATTTTAGTTTGAGAAACACTGAGGTATAGGCGAAGTTCTGACTTCCTAAAGCACGAGCCTTTCCTTCATTTGATCTCAGGGTGAGTTACAGTGAGAGGAACTAAGATGGGAACAGAGAGGAGAGAGTCATGTGATGCCCTGGACAGGAGACCAGAGGCTTGGATGCAGGAAGTGATGTGGAATAAAGCAATGGTGATTTCAGGTTTTTTTTTTTATTAAAATTTTAAATTTATTTTACATACCAACCACAGTTTCCCCTCCCTCTTCTCATCCCATTTCCTCCCCCGCCTCCCTTCTACCCCTTCCCCCATTTCCCCCATCCATCCACTCCTCCATCTCCATTCAGAAAGGGTAAGATCTCCCATGGGAGTCAACAAAGCATGGCATAACAAATTGGGACAGGACCGAGCTCCTCCCCACTGCATCAAGGCTGAGTGAGACATCCCACCATAGGGAATAGGTTCCAAAAGCCAGCTCATGCACCAGGGACAGGTCCTGGACCCAACTGCTAGGGGTCCCACAAACAGACCAAGCTACACAACTGTCACTCACGTGCAACAGGGTCTAAATCGATCCCATGCAGGCTCCCTAGCTGTTGGTCTAGAGTCTGTGAGCTCCCACAAGCTCAGATCAGCTGTCTCTGTGGTTTTCCCTGTCATGCTCTTGACCCCCCTTGTTCATATAATCCCTCCTCCCTCTCTTCAACTGAACTCCTGGAGCTTGGTCCAGGGCTTAGCTGTGGATCTCTGCATCTGCTTCCATTAAGCTACTGGATGGAGATTCTATAATAACAATTAGGGTAATCACCAATCTGATTGTAGGAGAAAGCCAGTTCAGGCACCCTCTCCACTATTGCTAGGACTCTTAGCTGGGGTCATCCTGTGGATTCCTGAGAGTTTCCCTGGCACCAGGTTTCTACCTAACCCCATAATGGCCCCCTTTATCAAGATATCTCTTTCAGTGCTTTCTCTCTCTGTCCCTCCCCCAACTCAACCATCCTGATGTTCTCATCCCCCATCCTTTCCCCTATACCTGCCCCCCCCTCCCTGTTTACCCAGGAAGTCTCATCTATTTCCCCTTCCCAAGGTGATCCATGAGTTGCTCTTAGTATTCTCCATGTTACCTAGCTTCTCTGGGGCTGTGGATCGTAGCCTAGTTATCCTTTGCTTTACATCTAATGTCCACTTATGAGTGAGTACATACCATGTTTGTCTTTCTGGGTCTAAGTTACCTCACTCAGGATGATTTTTTTCTAGTTCCATCCATTTGTCTGAAAATTTCATGATATCATTGGTTTTTATTTTTACTGCTGAGTAATACTCCATTGTGTAAATGTTCCACATTTTCTTTATCCATTCTTTGGTTGAGGGGCATCTAGGTTGTTTCCAGGTTCTGGCTATTATGAATAGAATAATGCTGCTATGAACATAGTTGAGCAAGTGTTCTTATGGTATGATTGAACATTCTTTGGGTGTATGTCCATGAGTTGTGTGATTTCAGGTTTTAATAATAACAGTAACAATGATGAGGCTGAAGAGACAGCTCAGTGCTAATCTTACAGAGGATCTGAGTTCAGTTCCCAGCAACCATACCAGTCAACTCATAACTGCCTGTAACTGCAGCTCCAGGGGAACCTTGCACTCCTGACCTCTGTAGGCATCTGTGTTCATGTGCACATGTCAGCCCCCCACACACTAAAAGAACAATGCTGAGAGAAGTGGCAGATGCATCAGCAGAGGCACATGAGAAGTGTGTTCATTTACTTTAACCTAAATAGCTAAAGTGGGCCCAGCTAGCTCAGTTAGTAGAGTATGAGACTCTTCATCCCAGGGTCATGGGTTTGTGCCCCATGTTGGGTGCCAGTTATTGAGGGGATTTATCAAGGCAACTCCACATAGTTTTAAAAAGGAGGTTTATTTTGGGGTAACTTACACCCAGTAAAGGGGTTGGTTACAGGATCTCAAAAAGGTGAGGTGCAGTCTAGCAGTGTTCTCTGGAGAACTCTGACTTGGTCTATATTCCAGCATCCAGGATCACCAGGAAACAAGAGAGCCAGCACATCTGGATCTCGGGTCTTAAGGGCTCCTGTCTCATCCCTGCCCCAGGGGCAGGTCATAGGCAGGCATGGCAGTTACCAGAAGCCTGACTAGGGATAATACTTCCAGATCAAAGCTGGAACAGTGACCCACTACAGTGGACAGGCTACTCTTAATTGGGAACTGTTGTTATTATTTGCATAAAATTTTACTATTGATTTAAGAGAGTATAATCTTTGATTATGTCTAAACTACCTATTACAATAGATAAATTATAAGTCAAGGATCAATACAGGGATATTTGTCAGGGTGTGTTGAACTTTATATGCTCAGAGGAAAAAAAAACCCTAAATTTTGGAAGACTGTGTATTAATTAAAGTGGTTGATATTAAGGTCCAGTTTGCCAGTGACAGGACTAAATATAAAATAGATTAAACTTATCTATTAGGGATAAAGATTTAGTAGCTGTAGAGATGGCCCAGTGGTTAAGAGGACTGGGGTTCAGTTCCCAGCACCAGTGTCAGACAGCCAACAACTTCTTATAGCAGCAGCTCCAGGCTATCTGAAACTCTCTTCTGGCTCCTGCAGGCACCCATACACAAACATACTTACACATAATCAGAAACTAATAAAAATTAAAATTTAAAAATATCTCTTGATGAAGATTTTTAACTTGGATAGGGTGCAGCTATATCTTCCTATAAAGTCTCTATAAGGGACTTTCCTACTAAGGATAATGACATGGGAAACAGATGGAAATTGACATATCACATAAATCACTTCAAATAAATTAATTAATGTCAGAAAAAATATGCTTCAAAACAGAATCATCCTTTCAGATAGAGATAATATTTAATGATGAAAGAACAACCCATAGGGAATGTCTGTCAGTTTTGAATCGACACTGCTTGGTAGCACCCTTTCAGAAGTCCATGAAATGAAAATTGACAGAATCACAAAGGATAGAGAATGCAAATAGCCATACTCTGAGAATTTGAAATATTTTTGTCACCAAAACAGATAAACACATTAAAGCATTTGAAAGGATAAAGAAAAATAAATTACACAGGTGATTAGCTGGTTCAAATGGAAGTGTGTAGAATTTGATGTTAATTCCACTAATAGAAAATATGCATCATATAGAAACCCTTAACATTGATGAATAAAGTTGTATTGTATACATTTTTTATCTTGGATGGAAAAATTTGGGAGTCTAGAAATAGAGCAAAAAAATCCATACATCTAGAACCTCAGAATCATACCTCAAATGAGGCCCGAATCAAACAATGTTTACAGAAGTTGGAAAATACTTTAACACTTGTGTGATCAATTTGAAGATGTACGTAGTAGATGAGCTTATAGACTCATAATTGATGTAAGACATGAATGAAGATTGGCAATTTGTGAGGTAAGCATTCAACCTAAAATGAATGAATAATGAGACAAAGTAAATCCAAAGATGGAAAGAATGATTGAAATATTAGAAAAACAAAAGGCTCATGTCTGTAATCCTAAGACTATGAAACAGTAGGCAAGAGAATTATTAATTTAAAGCCAGTGTTATATACATAGTGAGACCCTATCCTAAAAAATGAGGGAGAGGCAGAGACAGAGAGACAAACGTAGAAATCAACATCAACAAAGCAGAAGATGATCTTTTGAAAGACTGAAAACATTGAAAAATGTTACTCAAACAATTGATAAACAACTCCTTCTGTGTGTGTGTGTGTCAGTTTGTGTGTGTCTTTCTTTTTATCTCTATATCTATGTGTATATATGGGAAAGGGTAAATAGTATTAGAAATAGAAAAGAGGACCTAAACGTAGGCATTCTAAAAAAAAAAAAACTCAGAAGAGTATACTTGTATGAATAACTTCTTTATGGTATTACATGAAAACACACCAATAATTTTGAATATGATAACACAATCTAACTTTGTGTCCTGACTAGAGATTGAGAGCACAGATGCTTAAGATATCAGGCTTTCTAGAAGGGAAATTCATTTACCCAGTGTCTATGGAACACTGCCTTGTAGTGGGAGTGATGCTGGTATTAACATATTGTCAAGAATGAGATGTACTTTAAAGAAATTATTATAAAATAGGCAGATATAAAATTATAGAATGCAAGTTAGATGACCGTGTGTAACAAGGTGCCTATCATAATAGGTCAAAGGGTAGATTAGCAAAAGTTACTCAAAAGACAACTGTTGGGACACAGTCCAGAAATGGAGTCCTTTGAGGAGAATTCTTAGTGCGTGTGAGAGCACTCCAAGAAAACAAGAGTCTTATGACCTCAGTTTCTTATACATCTCCCAGGACCATACATAAATACCAATATCACAGTATAAGACATTCCAAAATTTGAAAGTTCCACAGACTTTAAAAGTTCAAACATTAGGGCTGGGGAGGTGATTCAGCTGTTAAGAGTTCTGACTGCTCTTCCAGAAGACCTGAGTTCAGTTCTCAGCACACTCATGGCAGCTCACAACTGTCTGTAACTCTAGTTCCAGGGAATCTGATACCCTCATACAGATATGCATGCAAGCAAAACACCAATGCACATAAAAAAATCTTTAAATAATTCAAGTCCAAAGTCTCTTTAAAATATTCAAAATACTTGGTCAACTGTCAGCTCCTGTAAAATAATACATAAGTTACTTTCTTACCTCAGGAAGGATGAACCAGGGCACAGTCACATTTGAACAAGGCAAAAACCAAATGCCAGCAATATAAATAACTCAGCATCTAATGTCTGGGATTCACTCATGATCTTCAGGGCTTTTCCAAAGGACCTTAATCCCTGTCCAGTGCTACTTGTCACAGTTCTAGATGTAGTGGGACCTGGGAGAGTGGAAAATAGAGCTGACAAATGAGGTGGACTAACATCTCATGCAATAGCCAACTTTATTCAGAACCCAAGACAATTTATACCCTGAGGGTTAGTAATGGTCACACAAGTAAAGTTCTCATGAGTTCAAGCTGTTCACAATATTAAGGACAAGTAGAATGTGGCAAAAACCTATGTTTTGAGAAAGACATAAACATTTAATTGTAGAACAACGACAAGCAATAATAATTAATCTGAAATAAACTAATTCATATCGACTGCACCTGGGAGGAACATGGAAACACAGTCCAAGAATAATTCTATGTTTGGAAGAAACTGAGGTCACGTCTTGTTTTCTTGGATATTCACATGAGCACTCAGAATTCTCCTCACAAGACTCCACTCCTTGACTGTGGTCTGACAGATGACATTTAATCAGTGACCTAAATGACTCAAATTATGTAGACAAGGAGATGGTGGTACAGGGTCCAAGGTGAGAACACAAAGGAAGTCAATATGGAGGAGATAGGGTTGTAGGTGGGTAGGTTAATAGGTATGTACACAATTTCAGTAATTTCCATGGAATATGAATTTCTCTAAGTCAAATACAAATTCACACATCTCTGTGAAGTACAAACATATCTCTCTCATTAATAGCTTTAGGTAAATGCTTATGATCGCTATCTGTAGAGAAAGCACACACAATCATGGATGGGGAAAAAGTATAAACGGATCTCTTTCAGGATTGTGACTGCTTCTTTAGAAGAAAGAGCAGAGACTGTGAGAGTCAAAGTTATGTTTTAAGTTTTAATTACTGTGCCTAAGAGATCCATAAAACAAAATGCCTCTAACCTGTAAGTCACTTGCCCAAGGACAGGTACTTCCTGAGGCTGCCAGAGGCTGTTGTCCATAAAGATAACAAGCCACATGTTTTCACTTTCCTAAAGAAGTTTGGTTGACCCAACTGCACCAGATAGGTGGGAGGTGCATGGGCAGGAAGCACATCAGGATATGGGATTAGCACCAGTTGGATAAAGGCAGGAAGTATATAGCCTTATGGGTTTCCCTTCATAAACACCTGGCCAACATGGGTATTGGCCATTTTCTGGGAACCCTGGAATGTACCTGACCAGAGTCTATCATCCTGACCAGTATTTAAATTAAAGCTTTCTTCAAATTTGGTTTAAAATTGTGGTAGTGGTCTTGTTCTTGCATGATGGGGCTAACAAGATGTCTGTGTCCATCCAATGGAAATGGCAAGAGATCCAGCTACAGGCAGGAGTTTGCCAGTTTACTTTAGCACTGTTTTTATCTGGAATAAAATCTTTGATTAAAAATATCAGGGAAGAAATTTTAGAAGTGAGCAGAGTGATGTCATTCTATGGGGAACAGTGGTCAAATGCTGCTAATCAAAGTGAGCTCCATGGATCAGTTCAGGAAGTGGGAGGTGAGGTGCTGTGAACATGTGGTTAAGGGCAGCAGTGTCCGACACAGAACCGGTAGGATGCTGTAAATGTGAGACATGCTCAACTGTAAACACACACAGTCTCTCAGTGACTTAGTGAAAAGGAAGACAAAGCCAGGACTGCATCTTTCAGTATTTGTATGATGACTACCTGTTGGAATACTAAAATATGCTAGATTTCATAAAATATTACTAAATTTAGTTTGCTTTTACATCTAAATGTGTTTATTGGAAAGATTAAAATTACATACATGAATGTGTTTATTGGAAAGATTAAAATTACATATATGAATCTCATTTCTATTGTTCATTGCTGGCTAAAAAATATTTATGGCAAGCTAGCTTTTACCACAGTATTGTATTCCATATTATATTGTGTTATATACATGTGTCATAAGCCAATAGACATGGAAAGCAAAAAATATAGTCAATTAGTTTGACATTGGAGGTAGTTTGTGAGGTGATTTGTAAAACATAATTTTCAGAGTACTGAACTTACTTTAGGAAATATGTCCGTTTCTGAGACCTCCATGCAATATGTTAAGGAACTGGCTCTTAGGATATATATAGATATTATGTAACCACCATACAGTTCTTATGTCTGTTTTTGGCTATATAACTTGTACACTGGAGTTTGAAAACGATCATAAAAACTAGAGTAAAGAGCCTGCTTTCTGAATGACTAGATGAAGAATACTCTGTTATCAACTAGTGGTTATTTTGAGAATTGAAAGACATGGTGTAAGGAAGCTCATGTTTCGTGTTTGCTACATTGCACCATTGGTAATATATTTAAATAATAGCCTTCCTTGGATTTTATTCTATAAAATTGACTTATTTTTCTTTCGAATGGACTAGTTAACATTGGACTTGGAGTTTGGCACACATGAGCTTGTGATTTACAAGGCAATTTTTCTCATCAAAACCTAGGTAGAACCATTTATTTTAAAACCAATATTTATTTTACAATGGGAAGATGGAACAGATTAAAGGAGCATAAAACCATGATAAATCACCCAATCTTTATCCCATAGAAAATCCTTAAATGGCTTTTAAAGCAGGGCAGTAAAATTGCCTCCAGCTTGGTTTGGTGGTTTTCTAGCATGTGGCACTGTCATGTAGATTCAAATCTAATTAATGAAGAATTTGTAGACATGCGGCCATGGTCTGTACACATCTTCTCAAGAAAGTGTGCACTGTGCTCACTCCTCAGCTGAGAGTCTGAGTTTTGCTCATGTGCAGAAAGGAATCCAGTCTAAGAGTCTCAGCTTTCAAGTCAAAGACCCGAGACATGAAATAGCTTCTGGTCTTTTAACTTAGTAATCAGTTTTTACATTAAATGTTTAACAAAATATACATTTTTATTTATTTTTATTTTACATGATTATATAATATTTCCAAAGACATAAATTTTTATAACAACTTGCTTGGTTTTCTCATTTATGTCTTGAGTTATAATCATTTCTATAGTTAAAAATAATGGAGTTGTGTTTCTCTAACAGTGTTCTTTAATGTCTTCTAATGTTCATGAAGTCATATCACAGGGAAACTTTGGACCAAATATAAAACACTAAAGTAGAAATAGTCTTTGAAAAGGAATTGATCTGCTGTGGGTCTAACAAACTGTACAGAGCATCCTGTTGTGGCATGGATGTCTCTAGCCTATCTGTAGCTAATTCCACTCAAGGTCAGGGTTGGCAAACCTTTTCTCTGAAGGACCAAAGAGTAAAACTCACAAGCTTTCAGTTGTATAGTTACAGTAGCACGTGCCATGATGGGGTTACTCAATGAACGAGTGGGTGTGCCAGCCTCAGTAGCATGTGTCGTGGTTGGGTTACTGTATGAACAAATGGGTGTGCCAGTCTGTGCAACAGTACTTCTGTATATGGGAATATTCCCTGACAAAATAATCAGAGGTTGTGGCAAAGAGCTATCTGTGGGATTGTCTCTATGGTGCTATTCAGTGATATGGAAAGCTCTTAGCTTTACTAATTAAAAGAGAAAACAACCAAGTAGCATTTAGGATATGAACTTAAGTACATGTATCAGGTTATATCATGTGAAATTACCTATAATTGTTTCTTATCTGCAAAATGAAGATTTTCTATTATAAGCATAAGAGTGTGTGTGTGTGTATGTGTGTGTATCCTAGAAAGAGACTGAAAAATTATTAACCTATAATTTTTCATTATACATACATTATATTATACAATATAGGAATACAATATTTTGTTCTACACTTCATTATATATTCATTTTTCACAATGAATATATTTTAATTTGCAACTAGAAAATGGTGTTTTTTTAGGAAAAAATGCTTTACCCTTCAATTGTGGCTAATCTCTGGTGGAAGCAGGGAAGGGGCGTGGTTGTGGTTCTCTTTTCAGGAGATGGGCCTCCTGGGAGGAACTTGGAGAGTTGTTTTCTATTGGCAGAGCCATTCCTGTCATGGCAACGGATTCAGGATTCTGTTGCCAGTGTACAGTATGTGCTCCCTCCCACTGGTGACTCCGTCTCTCCTGATGCCATTCAATGTTCAATTCATCAAGTAAACTCCTTATACATCAAATAGCTGCCTGACTGAGACTGGGTTTAGTGTGAGGATATCTACAGGATGGGAGTGAGTGTGCTGGTCATGCTGACATGGGTACAACATTGCAAATGGTAGGCTGCTTTTGACATATTTGATTTTATGTATTGGTCTTGTGAGTTTGTTTAATGAAGTCTATCATTGAGAAATGTATCCTATGCTATGTCCTGAGAACATCAAGGCCAAAGGGGCCAAAACTCAGTGAGGAAAAATGAGTATAAGGTAACTACAACTTCCACAGAGGCTCAGGGCGACACACCTGCTCTCCCCCACACAGTAGGCAGCGGAAGGTCTTCCAGTTTGAGACGGTAATCCTTTTCATTTGCAGTTCTACCAGTCTGAGTTTTCTGCCTTCTGCTACTGCTTGCTCTGTTTTCTTCATTGCTTCTTGTCACCTGACAGAAGCACCTTGGGAAAGACTGTGACACAAGAGACATGTTTTGTTTTTTATTTTTTTATTTTCCTGGCTACTGGTATTTAACTTTCTCCTGGAGTTCTCATTGGGATGACATTGATTTCTAGTGGTCCGAAGAGATAGCTGGTCCCTCAGGCCGGCTGTGAGGCTGGAGTCCCATTGTGCCAGAGACAGGAACTGGCATTTGTGTGTGACTGTGGGACATGTCCCTAATGCCAGCGGCTTCTCACAGTGACAGCCAATGGGAAATGCTGCAGTCAGACTCTTCACCGGAGAGGGGCCGATAGTCTGTAAGCCTGCATGTTTGGCTTATCATAGTCTGAAAAGGCCTTTCACTGTATTTTAATGTAAATGTTCAACTGAACATTTAGGAATGATTTCTGCCTCATTTTGAGCACAAATCAGAATAAGCGTATCTCTACTGGAGTCAAAGAAAGAGTCTCCATGGCTTACACTACTTCGTTAGAGTGAAAATATTTTCTTAGTAGCAAGAGTTACTGGCTAAATATAGCTTCAAATCAGAGACCATTGCTACCCCAAACTCTAGTGTCAGCTTTTTTCATGAATTAACATCATCTGGAATTTATATTTCCTACAGACTATTTGTACAATTTCCCTTCTCAGTAGGTGAGAGAAAAATCCTAATTCAATACACATTCCTCTGGCACTTTGGGGGCTGATGGGAAATGTTTTTTAAAATATATATTTAAAGAAATCCCTAATCAATGGGTAAGACTATTGATGGATTTTGAGGTTACATATCTCAAGGAAGCTTTTGGTGTAGAGATTGAAAAGCCTTCAATTCACAAAATGTTGATTGAATCACTTTGATCAGCAGGACAATTTCTAAAAAGTCAAGTGAATGCATTTCGGTCTTATCAATGAAATACATCAAGAATTGTAAAGTATGTGGAATGCTTCTAAGAGAAAACAACATTTCATTTTTCTTTGTATTTAGAAAAAAAATGAAAATTGCTTTCTTTCCCCTTGAGTTCATGTTATAAAAGTTTATAAATATTATGTTGAGTGTTTAGGTGTTTGTGTGAGCAGCGCTCATTTTATAAATCTGACTGTACAAAGAAGGCAATTAATTTTTAGAAAATTGTCAGCCACAAGACATGCTGAGCCTAGAACAAAATGATTCATTTTCTGTATAGGCAATAATGTATGGTATAAAAATTAGGAGATGTCACACAGAAAAGGGAAAATGAGTGTAGATCAATAATTTAATTTAGCTCTGACCTGGCTTAGTTCTATCACATGGTTCATAATTTTTCAATGAATAGACTCCTAACATTTTACATATAGCATCTCGGTTTCCTATTGATTTGCTCTAATGTACTCTTCATTTCACAGAAGGAGTAGCACTCAAATCGGTAACAAACACAGTGTCAGCCTGCATGCCAGCACAATATGGCAACCTGTTCATGTTATTTTCTCTATTTTCAGAACTCCATCTTCCTGGCTAATCTTTAAAAACCAGAGGAGAACCGGCAGTGGATGAATGAGGGCAAGCATGTGCAGGTCACTTCAGTGTATAGACTCAGTCTTTCTACACTAATTAATTGCTTACTGAAAGTGGAACCCTGCACATACTACACACGGTGTACCTTTGTTCTGGGGAAAAGTATTAACTTTGAAGGGAATTAAGTGGCTATTTGGACAAGGGACCCTGACTATTAATCAGGAGATGAATGATTGACTGGTGTTCATGTTTATTAATTATTCATGAAAGCTCAATTATAGGGCCCACAGCAGTACATTACCTGTTTCACAAGTACTTGATATGTGCTCTGTGCCATTTCCTGATGTCCAGTGATGGGCAAGAGCAGCAGCCCCTGTCCCCATGAAGCCTGCAGAGCAGTGAGCACAAGAGACAGGAGTCAGGGTATGCTGAGACGCTTAGAGGCTAGCTGATCACAGGACTGTTTTGGCTTGCTCCTGTAGAAAATGTAGAAAACGACTATTTTTTGCACAGATTTCTTGGTTCTATGGAAATTCAATCTAGCCCATTCTAACTGACATCTAAGAAAATAGTTTGTATAAAATAGTCTAAGAAGCCACCTCTAATGCCTGGAGAGGAGTGTGCTCTTGTTAGGGGCAGAAGGGTGGCATATCTGAACTGTAGTTTGAAGCTTCTTCAGCAAATTATTCCTGGTTCCTCTGTTGGTTCTCATCCTATATCTTGTGCATAATCATAATGTTTAGTATACCCATTAATCGGAACAGTTATAATTTTCCACGTTGTGTGATTTTTTTATTAGTAGTAGTAATGGCCTCTTGCTGTTAGTCTCTGCACCCTGACAGGACAATTGTGTTCATCATTATTTTTCTAGCATTATCACAAAACCAGGGACAAAATGGGTGAATGAACATTTTCCTTGTCCCAAAAGATCTTTGGGAAGGATGGATGAGTTAAACCTTTATGTTCATTAACAGTGGCTGTCATGGCTCTTTCCGTTTGTCTCTGATTTCCGGTTGACACACTTATTCTGTCACTTTATTTCTTATCGTCTGGAACAGTGTGCCTAGACCCTGGAGATGTCCGTCTCCCTTCCATTTCATTTCCTTTCAACACTGTGTCACATTCCTGTCTTACCAGGAGTTCCTGGGAGGGCTCCACTGCAGAGAAAGAATTAACCCTGGTCTGGGTCTGCAGGAATGAGAAAGTGTCCCCCATGGAAGTGGGACCGTGAAAAGTCTCCTCAGAGGTGCTCTCCAACATGAGGCCCATGGACTTTGCCTAGGCCATCTGGGCTCCTTCGCTGGGGAAGCCTTCCTTCGATGAGTTTTTTAACCTTTCTTTTTTTTTTTTTTTTCTGTTTCCCTCATTAACTTAACTTTTGTTTCATAATTACCACCTGCTCAATCCTGCACCACAGCTCCGGGCAGGACAACTTATGAAGTTTAGATTTGCAGGAAGAAGTCTGGGTTCCACCCGTCTTTTACAAGTCCTTACAAGGTAGGAGGCTTCAGTGAAATGTGGTACTATAGTCTTTTTATTTTATTCTTTATTAAAACATTATTGTAAAGAAATTGCAAATGAAAACATCATACTGTGATACACCTGGTATATTATGTACACTCCATGGAAGGAAGGCCACACACAAACTGGATGGATGGATACAGAGAGAGGGAGAGAGAGAGAGAGGGAGAGAGAGAGAGAGAGAGAGAGAGAGAGAGAGAGAGAGAGAGAGAGAGAGAGAGAGAGAGAGAGAGAACAAGTGTACATGGAGTTGGGTAGGAAGAGAGGTGGAGGAGATCTGGGAGGATTTGGGGAAGGAGAGTGAATATAATCAAAATACTCAGAATTCATTGTGTGAAATTATAAAAGAACTAATAAAAACATTTTTAAAAGTCACTCTTCTGGATTATCCAGATCCAAAGTCTACCCTTCTTAATGAACTTCTCTACAGTTAAAATATCCATTCTGACGTGGTGGAGATTCACACAGAATTTTACACTTTTGCTCCATCTTGTTACATTTATCATCCACCATACACAAAAAAGGAAAAATCCATGACTGAGTTAAAATTAGAAAAACTATTAGCTTTATATCCTCTTTCAGGATTCGTGTATTTTATTTGAATTCTGTATAGTCTTTAAAATGAAGAGAATAATACCAAGTATATTAGCACTTTGAGAAGTAACAAATTGTATGTGAAATGCTTTGCTCCTGGTAGCTCCTCACACATTGTAGCCTCTACAGTGTCCTCTCTCTAGTGATCTCCACTGATAGTGTCTGTCCATGTGTCCAGAGCCTCACTTCTGTGCCTTGTTTGTAAACATCCATCAATGACTAATGGAGGCAGAGCTGTTGCAGTTTTTTCCAAGTTGTCAGCTTGACAATTTTGCATCTACATCTTGTTTCTTCCAGCCTCCTAGTGCACGTAATGCAGAATTTTTCCTTTTGGTAGTACTGTACAGAAAGCATCTTCAAAATATTCCTTCCTCCATTGGTCTCCTCTTAGATGTCCATTATTTCAGGTACAGAGAGAGGCTTGGATTTCTCAGACACCGCTTCCCAGTTTCGTACTCATTTCATTCTGGTGAAGGTCTCTCTCCACAGCTTATTGCAGATGGCTGCAGCTGCAGTTAGTGTTTACAATCTGATGATGAGTTGGAGATAAAGGCTTGTCATCACTATTTAATTAACCTCAAATTAAGCAGTTTCTGGCCCCATTCCATGTCCCCCCATAGGCCCATCCGGTGCTATCATAGAGCTGCAAGTCCTGACAGATACAGGTAGCACCCCTGGAGTGGGGCCGCCTCAGCAGCTACTCTGAAGAGGAGCAATTGTTTCTTACTCATGCCCAGCGGCTGAGACTCCATATCCATCCAAAGGAAACATGAAGGGATGGCAAGAAAGAATAGCAGTTTCCCAGCTCTGGAAGCATTCAACTTGTGAATTGCAAAGGAGAGGAGCACAAGAGTATTTCAGAGACAAAGTTGTAGCTGAAAGTTTTCCTGTGTCCCACCCGATCCACAGCCACTTAGACCCAAGTAAACATACAGAGTCTAATATTAATTAAAACTGTTTGGCCATTAACTCAGGATTACTACTGACTTGCTCTTACACTTAAATTCAGCCCATTTCTGTTAATCTATATGTCACCACGTGATCCATGGCTTTACCTGTGTGCCATTACATGCTGCTCCCTGGATGGTGGGCTGGTGACTCCTGACTCAGCCTTCCTCTTCCCAAAATTCTCCTTGTCTGCTTATCCCACCTATACTTCCTGCCTGGCTACTGGCCAATCAGCATTTTATTTATCAACCAATCAGAGCAACACATCCACAGCATACAGAGCAACATCACCCATCACAGTCAGAAAGTCACTATTTCAGACAAAGCGGTTAGCAGTATGTAAAACCTGTTCCAAATGCAGAAGTAGTGTATGCCAGCAGTGAAGGGATGAATGGTAATTGCCAGAAAGGGAAGAGGAAAAGTGTGATAGTGCCTCCTCTTTACACCTGCATCTGAAGTGTGCCAAAGGTGTCCAGTCCTTCAGCTACTGGCCAGATGGGGTGCTTGAGCATTTAACATGTGGCATGAATGAACTGGTGTGTTCTGTATGTGTGAAGTACATATCAGATTTATGAGTCTTATTAGAGAAAAGAATTTAATATATATAGTTAATTTTTATTGATTACACATTGAAGTGTTGGTTTTCATGTTTTGAACACTAAAAATTTCATGTTTTTCTTAATTTTTTCATGCCACCAGTATATGTTTGATAATTGTGTATGTGCTTTGTACTATATTTCTATTAAAATTATTTTAAATTTTATTTGCATATGTCAAATATTTAAATCCATTACACATACAAATTATGTGTAATGGATTATTACATACAAATTAATACTTTCAGTTAATTATACTGTAAATATACTATCATTTCTTCCTTTTGGCTAAGATAAAATATGAATGTTTATGTCACAAACTATATGTAGTTTTTAAAATTACATAATATTTTTTATGTTGATATACCTTCATTGGTTAATCTAATTTCATATATTGAAAACTTAAGTTATTATTTTTCCTTATTTGTAGGGGACACAGTCTGAAATTCCCTAGTGGGTACTTCATACCACAGATATACCCAGTCCTATATTTACTGTTTAATCATATGTATAGATATATGATTAAATTTAATTTGTAAATTAGGCATAGTAGGAGATTTGCAAAATAATAAAATACAGTGATTATAGTAATACACTACAATAAAAGTTCTGCAAATACACTCTCGCAAAAGATTTTACTGTACTAATTCATACTTCTTGTGATGATATGAGATGACTCATTGTTCTATAATGAGCTGCTGAAATGAGATAAATAGCATAGACATTGTAATATAGCATTAAGCTACAACTTAAAGTTTTCTTGAGTAGAAGCATTGCAATTCTACAACATTTGATCCAATAATCAAGGTTACTAATGCACAATAGCATAAACAGTATGGATACACTGCACAACATTATTTGTATCTCAGGTGGGATCGAGTTATGATAATATTACATGTGTTCATGATGTTCAGAAAAGGACATAATTTAAAACTCATTTACTTCTAGAACTTTCTATTTAATATTTTTGGTGGATGGAGTTGACAACAAATAACTGAAACCACAGAAGTCAAAAGCTTGGATGAGGGGTAACGACTGTACAAACCACCCTGAGCACATCTGTTAAAATATATGTGGGCTTATCCTTAATTATGTTCTTAGAATTTATTTCTGCAAGCTAATTGTTTGAAGTCTACCCTTTCTTATAGGTAGAATGGCTACATAGTAATGGTAGAGTAGTTGCTTGTAGGTGGGTGTTAAAGAGATAAGAACAAAGGAGGTAAGTACTGACTGTTAGGAACTACTTTGTTTTCTCTAGTAGAAGTAGGTGACACACCAGACTGAGGGACTATTGGACAGTTCACTGAGTGACGTATTAACAGTGAAATGAGTAGAGCTAAAAGAACTGGAGAAGATGATGCAGCACCTATGGAAAACCTGAATGGGTAAACTGAGAATGCAGTTACCTACACCCAGCGAAAACTCTGATGAGGAACTATAAAACACGGACATTTCCCACAACCTACAGCTGTACAATGGGATAAGGGTCAGGGGTGGAAGGTGAGTACCCTAACCTGTGTCCTCCATCCTCTGCTGCCTCTCACCATATCTTAGCTCAACAGGAGGAAAGCATGGGAGTGGAGTTCATGAAGTCATGTAAAATCTGGGTGTTGTGGGACATGTAGTTGACACTTAAGCCAGTGAGTTCACGTCCAGCCTGAGCTCATGCTGAAAGCTCTGTCTCAAAAACAAAGGTAAATTTCTATAGAGAAAAATGTAAAATGGGCATGAAGAGAGGAGTGGAGGAAACCGAGTGCCAGCTCTGATTTTGTCCTCTGGTCTAAGGCACTTACCCTGCCCAGCTTTGTTTTGTGTACTTGTAAAGAGCATGTGTAATTATGCTGCCTTCCGAATGTGTGACAGAAGTAAACAGAGAAGAACTCTTAGCACAATGATATTTTCTCACTTGTGTTCACCAGTGGCTTACTGGTGGACCAATATCAACTTTGTACCATGATGCCCACTTACCACTCCTTAGTGAATTATCATCAAAGTGTACTCATATTTCAGCTTGAATGGCTCTGCACACCATGGTGAGGCAGCCATTTGTGTTCCAAATTATGCATATCAAACTCTAATACTCTGGTTTAAAAAAATCCATACGATTTTTCACATAGTTGGATAATTGGCCACATGCTGTTGGCTATGCTCAAAAATGGTCATTTAAGTATCCTTTTATTATTTTTGGCATCTACTGGGAAATTTAAATAGCAACTGCCAATGTGATTTCTATATGGTTTTTGTTTTTTATTTTAATGCTGGAATTGATCAGAGTTTAATAAAATCACTGGGTTGTCGTCAGCTTTATCAACCTCTACTGGGGATAAACCCGTAAAAACAAGCCTTAAGCCCCCAAGCAAATACTTCTGCATAAGTCAGGGACTTTCACAAGTGCTCCCTAGGAAGTGCAGTTGGATTCACATTGAGTTCATTTACAAGCAGAGCTGAAAGAGCTAGCAGCTTTGGAAAAGATTTTAAACCTTCATTTTCCTTTATTTCTTTCCCTTACAGGTCTATACTAAAAATAAGTGTTAACATTCAGGAGTAAGGGATTCTGAAATGCCCTTTACGAGTTCCTGTGCAGAATAATGAGTAGCGCAATGTGTGATGAATGGAGTCATCCTTACCTTACCAGTGGTTTCTTTCACCTTCTGGAGTTTCACATACCCTCAGCCATCCATTGTCTACAAATGTGAAATCTGAAATTCTAGAAGCAGACACTTTGTAGGTTTTTAAACTGTGCATTGTTCTAAGTGCTATGATGGAAACTCTATGTCACTTAAGATACCAATCATCCATTTGTGCAGTGTATCCATATTTTATATGCTACTTCCTGTTGAGTCACTTAGGAGCTGTCTCAGTTATCAGATTCACTGGGGAGTGCTTTTGGTGTTTTGTTCAAGTAACCTTTAATCTTATTTACAGTCATCTGAAAGCATAAAACAGGTGATGTGTCAATATACGTATGACAAGAAAAAGCCATAAAATGGTTCTCTGTCAAGTGAGAAAGGAATCTAGAAGAAACAACAGTGTATATGAACTGTTTTGTCTTAAGTTTCAGGCATTCACTAGCGTTTTGAAACATGTCCAAAGGGTAGACTGCTGTAAATCAAATGAATGACTGTCCTTAAGTTACCAGGCTCTTCTAGGGGATACAATTATCAGATTAATAAAGTATCAACTAAGAGAAACACATTATATTTACTAATTATCATAAAGCTCCAGTTAACATTTAAGCTTCTACAGATTATGTCTCTTCATCTTCTCACCAGCCCTGTAGACAGGTGGCCACTTCCTCCAATGAGGACACAGAGGCTCCAGAATGCACCAAGCGCTTTCAGTGTGGTGTTCATTGTATTGTGAACACAGGGTGGAAATACACATTTGCCTCCAGAGTCTGAGTTCTTAGCTGCTGTACTCTGCCATTTCTTTCTTAGTATTTTGTAGTTAATTGGGAGGGTAAGGAAATTGGTAAGAAATAAGAATTCAGGCAAGTCTGTGCAGAGTAGTGAGACACAGGTTATTCCAGGAAGTTACCTGTACATTGCAAACAAGTTCCTTGACTTATTTCTGGAAAACATCGTGTGTGTGTGTGTGTGTGTGTGTGTGTGTGTGTGTGTATTTGTATGTATGTTTCTTTGTTTCTGTGTTTGGGTACACATCCTCTATTCTTGTATATGGAAGCCATCCATCTTATTTCTTGATCTATGGTCATTCATGCTAGAGGCTCATCAATTAGGCTAGGCTAGGTGGCAACAAGCCCAAGGAATCCACCTGTCTTTATCTCCATGGTACAGAGATGACAAGTCCACACTACCATGCCTGACTTTCTTAATGTAGGTTCTGGGGATCCAACCCATGTCCCCATGTTGGCAAAGCAGATACTTTACCAGTAGCTATTTCTCCAGCCTTTTACTTCTTGAAAACACCTTCTTAATAGATCTCAATATTAAATTCACTGTGATAGCTGAGCTAAATGAGTTTTACAATCAATGAAGCAAGACGTTTACCAAGTACTCAGTTAACATTGATAGGTTTTGATTTTTAACAACCAAATGTTATTCAAGAATGTACCTTATACCTGCTGCATCATGTGCTGAGAGGCATCTTTAATTGTACATTTATTGACTATGAAAGGATGCAAAATGGAGTCCATGATTGTAATTAACTGTTCCTCCTCTGGCATTTCATTGCTGGCTTCAGAAGTGATAGCTGGTGGCAGTCACCTGTCAGAATTGTTTTCTAAAGAATGCAAGATGGAGAAATGCTAAGGTTGTCTTGGTAATTGAAGAGGAGTGCCTGGAAAGAAATGGAAATGTGTTGTTTTAACTTTGGCACAGTGGCTGCACCCTAATCTGCTGCTATCTCAGCCAGCATTTGCAACTTCGCAGTTACTGGCCTACTTCTCCAGCAGTGGACTGGCTGCTCAGGCCACAGCCAGGAGGGAATTCTGCTTGTGCATGTGCTGGCCCTGCCGCTTGCTGCTGCTAAAGGTAGCTTTAACCAAATCTCCATTGCTCTATTATAAATAACGCTCAAGATTCAAAGACTGTGATAAAAATTCAGAGGCTGAGTAGCAACTCATTAACCCTCTTTTCCTGTTGGCATTCATGGAAGACCCGTGCTTCTGCTTTGCCAAACCACACAAAGCTTTGCCACTCCAAACCCCACTCTGATACTTCCTGTGTCTCTCTATCTCTCCTGGATGACCTCTGGTGCTCTATGATTACTTTCTGTCAAATAGTTGCTAATGCAGCCTTCTGACCCAAGGTTAATTTTATTTAATTAATCCAAATGCAAACTCAGGGTTCAAAATGTGATCAAATATCCCCCAACATTTCCCCCTTTTGGTCTAAATAGAAAGGAAAGGTTTTAACTCTAACACAGTAAAACTATATACAATAAGAATAATTACTAAGTAAGGATTGCATTCACCATGTCCAGTCCATTTGTATTTGGCAAATTCAGAGAAAATACTCTATTATCTATCCTATCTTGTTGAGTCCAAAGTTTTGTACCTAATTCACTTTCTATTCTAACTTGTATTACCAACCCCAAACTATCTTCTTAGACCTCAAAACATTTTCTTAGATAAACAATTTAAACTTTTATGTCTCTCAACCTTATCCTCTTCTATCACTTTAGGGAATTTCTTTTCTGAATTTGATAACAAAGAAAAGTATAACTATAACTATTTCATCTTCAACTCCGTCAGAGACCCAAGAAGGATAAATATTGCCTGAATAAATAGGAAGTTCAGAGCAAGCAACTTCCAAAACTATAGAAATGACAGAGACATCTTGCTGCCTGGACAGTCACCCAGGGTTCCTCTGCAACACTGGGGCACCAATCTTTGGCCTATGGCCCTAGAATATGTGACAGACTTTTATATGAAGCAGGAATTTTGAAGGACTGTCTCACCTTGTCTTGACAAAGTTTGGCAGTCTTTTTCCTTCATGTCCTGCTTGTCCAGTTTGTAGAGTATACTGTCAGCAGCCGAGGCAAGGGCCGTTTCTTGTCCAAATGGCTAGCTTTGCCACAATGAAAGAAAACTCCATATGAAGGTTCTTTGATGCCTAATTTCCTCCCCCTACTTATTCTCTCTGCCTGCCAGCCTCACCTATCCCTCTACGGCCTACCTATTGGCTGTACAGTTTTTTATTAGAACAATCAGGTGCCTTAGGCAGACAAGGTGAAACAACTATAACGTATCTTTACATAGTTAAAGTAATATTCCACAACATAAACAAATGTAACACATCACTATTCCACAACATCCCTGATGTATCTAGGCTGGTTTAATTCAGTAATTCCTTTTACAATCCCATGTCTCTCAGCAGCTGCCATTTGCTCATCATCATTTAAAATTCAAAGTCAACAAAGCACCATACAGGATCCAGATTCCCTGAGTATTTCCCATCTTTACATGACTTATTTTTTTCTGTTACTTTCCTCCTTCTTTAAAGACTTTACTCATTATTTTTAAACTACTTACTGTTTCCTATGACTGTCTATGCCCATTTTATTTTCTTTCTTAAGCACCTACACACACTGTAACCTGTTTAAAGATTTTTGGTCTGAACCTGTTTTACTGTGCACCTGACCACATGAGCCAAACTTTAAACTACTAAGTACCAGCTAGGCCCTCCACCCCCTCCTCAGGTCTGTGAGAGCTGAGCCTTAATCCTACAGACCTGGCCTAGTCCTGCCTTTAACTGGGAGCTGTGTTTAACCTCTGAAGCTCTAGGAAGTTGGTGCCTGCACTGTGGCAGGTGTTTTTACTTAGCATGCTGTTTCTACTTAGCATGCCAGCTGCTCAAGTGCTCTGCTGAACAGCAGCACCTCTTAAAGGAGCTGTATCTCCCGCACCCCAGCTTTCTCAGGCCTTGTGTGGAAATTTGGTCCCCATGTTGGGTGCCAAAAAATGGCTAATGAATAACATGTTGATAACATGGCCAGATAACCTGAGCTTCTAGCATTTGTAGATTAAACTTTTGAGCAGATAACAGGCCAATTTAAACTTAAAAAGAAAAAGAAAGAAATCACTAACTTCAACTCATGTAATTTTTTTTATAATGTAGAAACAATGGCTTTCTCTTAGAAGCAGGCACCTCCAAGACACTGTATCACTTTACCTGAAGTAGTTTCTGGGGAATCTCCATGAGTCCAAAGAGGTAAAGATATGAAGGTCAAGGATAATGGGTCCCCATCCAATACCAGGCTACTTTGCCAAGCACCTGGGGCTCATTTTTGTTTCTCTGTTATGATAAAAGCCAGAGAGAAATCATGTGCTTTAAACAGTTTCTGTATCAGGTGCCTACATAGAAGGATGAGTGGAGGAGGCCAATTTATCCAGCAAATGTGCCCCTGCAAGTCAGGAATAATTACCTCCCTTGACATCTGAGGAGCCTTTACCACATCCCAGTGGATTATCTGTGGATAGTCATTCCAAGCCATTCTTAGAGACCCCACCATAGCAGGTGAGCTTATTTATTTATTTCCACTTTAAGAACTTCACCTCTGCAGAATTTCTTTTAAGGCTGGCTTCCTGCATAATGAATGGAGATGCAAACCGTGTTTTATTAGCAGGTATCTCCCTGCTGCAGGCAGTGCCTGGAGAAGTTTGCCTCTGCTTGGTGTGCAAGCCTCATTTATTTTCCTGTGTTTTCTCTGGTGAGCAGAGGCTGGCCAGCTGCATTAATAAATTACCATTATTGCATTGTAATGCCCAGGCATGATCAGGGACTGAGTTGGGAAAGTTAGTGTTGCTTTGGAACATGTTTCCCCCTTTCTCAAAATATCCCAAGTGGACATGTGTGTCTTGCTGGCTCTACAGCACACAGGAGTCAGAAGGCAAAGGGGAGTCTGACCAGTTGAGGCATCACTGCTAAGAACAAGGAATGAAGGTTTTACTGTTAAGTGGACTGTTCTGGTCTGGAATCTACTGGACAATCCACAGTGTTTATATCTTTTTTTTTTTTTTTTTTTTTTTTAGGGCATGGGAGGCATTTGACATTCAAAACTATCTGGCATTTGGAAGTTATAAAGTCATTTAAAAAACTATAATGTCACTAATATACTTACATATAATTTATTTAGTTTACAACGCTTTCAAAGGCTATCTATTCTCAATAGAAAAAGATTTTAATTAAAAATATTTGATTATCTCTCCAAGCCTCCTTAAATTTAGGCCTTACACTTCAGTTCTTTGCCTCCCCCTTGATAACTGGCATAGCATTAGATATAATGAGAAAAATCATTATTGTAATATTTTAAATATTTTTGCATTCACTATCATATCACCAGCCCCAATAAATACCACTGCGGCTGGGGCTTTTACCATCAACTCTAGTGGAAAAAAGGAATGAGTCACCACCATACCCATATCGTACACCACAACCAACCTGGAGTATGTGTTAGCATATTGAAATTTTACTTTTACCTCTCAGAAATGTCCTTTGCTTTTCAAATCTCAGAGGGTGTGTATGTGATGCTGGAAATCAAATCCAGGTCTTCTACATGGTAAACAAACCCTCTACCACTGTGCTGTATTCCAACTTCAAGTCTTTGTGTTTGTTACGGTGTTTCTTGTGACATTTCTCTTCTTGATATTAAAAAACAAAAACAAAAACAAAAACAGTTCCTGTATGTTTTAGCATATATTTAGGCACTAAATAAACATCTTGAATGAATGAGTTATTGAATGAACATGTGTTTATATGGTCTTCCCCCAGAAAATTTGTGTGTGACATTGTATAAACAATTTCAATAACAAAATAAGAAAACTGATGTTTGAGTCTGTTTTTCTTGTTCACTCTGACTCAGGAGCCTACATGTAGTGATTGCCTTCCTCTGTCATATGTAGCTCAGATTGGCCTTGACAAAGACAACCTTAAACTTCTGAACCTCAAGCTTCCACCACTTGAATTCTGGAACTGCAGCCTTGCATAACCATACCCAGTGGTTTCACGCAGTGCTGGGGATGGAACCCAGGCCTCTGTGCATGCTAGGCAAGCACTCTACCACCTCCGCTCCAGCTCCTGCCTCAAAAATAGTTTTATAATTACCATCAAGCCATCATGGTATCGTGCCTTTCCCTGCTTAAAAGACTCCAGTGGCTTCTTCTTGCCCTTCTCATCAGTGCCATTTACATTTCAGATTCTGTGGGTAAAAACTCTCTGTCCCTGACCAAAGTCCCTGACATCCAGATCACTCTTCTGCCAGTGGTGGCAGGATGGCTTGGCCCTGCAGTCTACCCTTGTCCTGGGCCTTAACCTGGTGAGTGATTCAGCTTCAAGCTCTCTTCATCTTTCCTGAGATGATGTGTTTCATGTTGGTCTCACTTGCTTGAGGTGTTATTTCACGAGGAGTTCTTTCCCTCTATACTGCCGCCACCAACATTGCCGCCACCAGCCAAAACAATGCTTTCTCTTTGGATGCCTTTGAGATAGTTCATCCATCGATAAAGCAGAGTGACATGTGGCTGCTTTCCCTTTCTTGTCAAGTCAGATGAAGTATTAACAGAATTTAGATGGAGATGTCCCACAGGTGTAAGCTTTTCTTCCACAGATTTATCTTGACTGTTTTGATGCTGATGGGCTTTCCTCACATCCCCAGACACTGGTGTTTATTGTAGACAAACACTGTGCTAAGTGGTTGACATGCTTTACCCATTTCATCTCCACATCCACTCTACAGTGGACTCTGTGACTGTCACCTATTTTATTGACAAAGGCAAGTTCAGTGTTCCTCAGAAGCACAGACCTTTTGAATGGCAGCTAGGGTTTCACTTTAGGCTGTGTGACCTAGATTGTCTGTTGAAAGCATATAGCTATTGACTAGCAATTAGTGGATTAATGCCCAGCAAGTACTTTGAATATTTGAAAACAGCCCTTTTTGTTGGCTAAGTCTCGTCCCATCGATCCCTCCACCCTGTCCTGTGCTGTGGAGTTTCTCTGCTGGATGCCTTGTCCCTGGGGATTGCATTCAGTCTCCCCTCCCCCCACAATGGCCACACCTTTGCAGATAACCCGCACATTACCACATCTGGATGATCTGTGTGTCGTTTGTTTCTTGCCCACCTGGTAATCAACTCACCTTTTATCAAACAAGTACAACAGCAAAACCCTAGAAACTGGTGGTGCTTTTGCCCTTCCCGTTTTGTAGGAAGCATTTACATCTTTCACCTTTGTCTTTAAGCTTTCTAATGGAGTTGAATTATGAAACTGAAGACTGTCATATTTCTTGCCATCCTAAAAATAAGAAGCATAGCATATTCACAGGCAAAGGGCATGTTTCCAAGAAATTTGACTTAGTGCCATTCTCCAATGACCGTAACAGTGGGCTCTGTGTCTAGGCAAAGTGTTCCAGCCGCCAGATCCATGACTGATCGAATGTCTTGCTTGGAAACAATCTACTGGATTTTACTTATATAAGTTTGTATACAGGGAAAATCATATGTTATTTCATAAAAAGAAAAAAATCTTTACATAAATAGAAGAGGAAAACTTTAGACAGAAACGTAGAAATAAATGAGGTGATGCAGGTCACCAGGTGTTACAGAGGTGTTTTAGAAATACTGCTGAATTTCTGCTTTCTCAATGAATTTTAGAAAGAATAAACAAGAACAGAAACTGAAAGAAATTTATTCTTTTGGTTCAGAGGACCAAATGGCACCAGGACTCTGTGCCTGGGATTTGGGGAACACTGGTGTAGCCTGGTTTGGTACCAACTGTGCTCTCACCTGGAGTGCCTTCCCGCTCTTGGTTGTCTGTCCAGATCGTCTTCATCCGTCTCTCTCTCCCTTTATAAACTACACTTGTTCTTTGACGATTGTATATCTATATATGATGCATGCTGAATTCTCTTACTTTGCACCCTGTTATTTCCTATGTATCACTCTAGTTGGCAATGTGAACCTAGCAGAGTAGAGCCTAAAAATGAGACAGACTAAAGTTGCATGCAATAGCCAACTTGATTCAGCATATCAGGCAGTTTGTTCTGTGAGGGTTAAGAAGAATCGCATGAGCAAGGCACTCAATCACAAGGGCAAACTGCACACGGCAGAAGCATGTTTTCCATAGAGGCATGTGAGTGACAACAGCCGAAGCAAACTCACTCCTGTCTGCTACAACTGGGGGAGCTTGGAAACACATTCCAAGAACAATCCTGTGTTTTGAAGAAGCTGAGGTCTAAAGACTCTTACCTCGTTTTCTCACAAGCACTCAGAATTCCCCTTGCACGATTCCATTTGTGGACTGTGTTCCCACAGTTTCCCAGTGCAGGTAACCAAAGATGCTATGAATGGCATGCTGCGCCATGCTTGAAAGCTGGGTGTTTCATAGCCTTTCTCCCTCGCTTCTGGATCCCTCGCTTTCTGTCCCCTCTCCTTGACGTTCTCCAAGCCTTAGAGTGGGTGATTAATTAAATGTCTTGTTTGGGTCTGAGCCTTCTTTTTCCTTTACTTTCTCAGCCTACACAATCCCTTTCAGGAGTCCTGGCATTGCCTACCCTCCTCATTGCCCCTCATTATTAATGTTTTAAACTGTCATTTTAATCATTCATCTTGAAATTATGTTTAAGTTTCTATCTCCACACTGAGAGAGAAGTAGACACTGCAACCTATCCTTCTAGAATGCCACATTAATAAGAACCCATTAAATGCTGAACTGAATGAATTTGAGTTAAGTCAGATCAATGCTATTTCCTCAGTGAGAGATATAATTCACAGAAATAGTATTTTTTTAATATATGTTTAGGATGCACAGTTTATCCTTACTTTCTGTCTTCATGGAAATTACATTCTGAAAATTGATGTTGATAATTGATACATGTAATATATATTATGTAAAACTACATGTATATTTTATATAAATAATTTCCATAAATAATAAATAACATACATGATATACATAACATACAATGGTACATACAATTAACATATACAATAAGTAATACATATTTTATATAGCAGTAGCAAAGTGCTAGGTAAAGCTATGTGGTATAGGGAAATAGACCAGCATGCATTTATAAGGCATTTTTGCTTATCTCTCTGAGTGGTCCATGAATCTTTCTCTAGTGAGGTAATGTCTGGGGGCAGGTCTGTGTGAAGTCAAGGAGGGGTGCCTAGGAAGCTGGTGACTTCCAGCAAGTGGCACCAGCAAGACCAGAGGATCTGAGCTGACATCTTGTGTGACAGAAGCCAAAGTGGGGAGGAGAAGGGAACAGCGGAGTGGGCAGCTGACAGGGCTGTGTTTTGGAGGGCCTTGCCAGCCGTTTTTAAGTGCAATATAAACCACTGGTAGCCTAGAGGGAAACGGATGATGTGATCTGATTTATAATTTTAAAACTGTACTTTAGTTCTTGTGTATAGAAAGGACTGAAAGAGACAAGGAGAAGGGCAAGCCATCGGTCGTCACTGACTATAAGCCAGCGAAGTGAGCTGGCTTTAAGCTCCCCCAGGAAAAGGTCAGCTGCACACACATCTTGAGGGATAGTCCCTGATATTATGCCTTCTAATGCATTTACTGATGTACAATGCATTCAAAGTAGCATTTATCATGGGCATTTATTTTCATTTTACTATTCTATTTAAGACTTACACTGTAAGTTTATTCTTTTTTGGACTTAAGATGGCACTTAACGACGAATTAGTCAGTGGGAACCAGAGTTCTATGTGGGGCAAGAATGTGTTCTTATGACAAATTTATTTATTCATCTTCTCAAAAGCAGTTGAATTTCTGTATTTACTCCTCAGTGTCTGAAATGTTGTCAGCCTTCCGAATGACTGCTGAGGAGGTAGGATATTTCTGTGTGCTACTCTAATTTTGTATTGCCTTATTTTTAATACCCTCACCTCCACTTCGTATTACAAACTTCATCAGACTGCTGTGTGCTATTATAGCCGTCGTCACCATGGGGAGAAAATGACCAATGGAAGCTGCTTATTGACATAATAGAGCAGGTTGTGACACTTGGCAAGAATGCTGGAGCGATGGGCTCCAGCTGATGTTATGTAAAAATATTCAGTCATGAAATATGCACTTGTGAATGGTTTTTTGAAGATGTGTGCGGAATGCAAATAATCTGTGTTCTAAGGAAGTGTGCAAATTAAAGATGTGTCTGACCAGTTAAGGTTACAGAACAGTGAGAATGCTGTGTGGTGTCATGGAATGGCCTTGAACTTGTAGCAATAATACTAAATATTCATTATAATTATTATCAATTCTCATGCTCACTAGCAAAATAAAATGATCTTGCCCTCATCCTACTAAAGAATGAAGGCATCAGTTATCAGGAAATGGATGATGAACCTGTGATAATTTGGGGATTCTTTTAGTATCAAGTATATTGGCAGTGTGAAAGAGAACATTTATCTATATGTTTTCTTTGGAAATTCAGTTTCCTGTAAATGTTGAGATACATATATACTTTGACCTACCTATTGCATTTTGTTGTCATTTGCCTTAGAAATATTGGCATGTATGTTCATAAGGATCTATGCACAATAAATATTTATTATGGCATTGCATTTGCAAACCAGCAAATGATTGAAAATGGCATAAGTGTCCAAGCAATAGGGGATTCAGTGAGTATATAATTTTATATCCATGCTTTATAGTCTCTAGAACAGGTAAGCTATCACAAAGAGTGTAGATATGTAGAACCATCTCTGTGATACTGTTAAAAATGGACTATAGATACTATTGTTTGTGATTACAGATTTTAAGAATATATAGAGCATGCTTACATATGTGTAGGTTGAAGACTGTAAATTGGATCATAACAGCAGTGGGAGACCCATTTCCAGTGCATTTCTGTATTTTTACTCCTTTCATATACATATTACTTCTTTGAAAACTGTTAGGTAAACAACTGTAAGCACTAATATGTCTGTCCTTTTGTTCTCTGCTGTACAAAGATATTTCATTCCTTCTAGGCTGTGTTGTAGCTGTGTTTTGTTCTGAGAATTGTACCTGGTATGAGATTTCATATCTTCTGGTAGGATATCTTTTATTAGGATACCCTTACATTTTTATTGAGGCTGAACCTCCCCTTCCTTCATAATGTTCCTGCAGTATACAGCTCAGCACTTTGTTCCAATCTCCATGCTTGATGTTCAGAATAACTCTTTAAAAACTTGTTTGAAAAAATGGCAAAATTACCAAACTCACTGGCTATAACCTTCTAATAAGTGCACTTATGAAAATGCTAGAAATCAAGGACTCTTTTTAACAACAAACAGAAATTAAGTGCTAGTAATGGTATGTATTATCAATGTTTTTAAAAGCCTATCATACCCCCAGCTACGTAAACAGCAGTGGTTTGAAATGTACAGCCCAAAGCTGTATCCCTCTCTACTATTGTGTGTGGCACCACAAGGCCCTGAGAACAAAGCTTAAAATTCTGTTAATCACCATTACAGGAAGAGCTGTGTGGTGATGTTCATAAACCCTATTGCTCATATTGTGTTCTTAGTTAGGTGGGTGGCGAAAGTCAGGAGAAAAATACACTTGTAAAAAAGTTAAATAACAACTTGTGAATTTCATTCTCTGCTGCTACAAAAGCAACTCATTACACACAGATCTGTCCTAAAGCACACTGAGGTGTGTGAACTATGTAGTGTAATCAGAGTTTGTTTTCCTGTGGTGGAGACTGAAATTTATGTTTCTTCTAAGCAGCTCCTTCCCTTCTAATGCTGTTTTCTAAGGGAGAGGGAAATTTACAAGTTGCTGCTTAACAACACCAAAAGCGCTAGTTCCTGAACAGTGAAGGTGAAGTTTACAAGCTGCCATTGACAACTGCAACACACGGTTTTGTTTGTTTTCCTGTTCCACCACCAGGTATAGTAAAATTTATAAGGTTAGTGAGAAATCCTTCATTATTAATACTAGCTTATATTGCTGGTGGGGATTCGACAAATGGCTTCTGAACATATCTAAAGAGAGAAATAAAGGAGATGTTATGAGGCAGGAAGTTCTTCCAGGTACATTGAATTTATAATCATCATTAAGAACATGCAGGGATCCTTATTCCTGGCCGTGTGTCCCTCTGATCCCACTCTGGCTCCTTGACTCTCTGGAGTACTTCATGTGTGTCTCGTTGGGTCTCCTGTGGAAGTCCATCTTCCTCCACTTACTGTACAGAGCTTTTCTGACTTCATGACCCTCTTCTTCCATGGACCTTCCCCTTCTCTTCTATTCTCTCCTCTGAACTTGGGGAGTAGTTACTGCGTGCACAATGAATTAAATGAATGGTTCATAGCCTTAGGACATAATTTCCATTATTATCTTGCACTGCTACCAAAATATTTTATTAGTGTAGTATTTTTTTGTTATTAGAATTTCAGGATATGTATGCCACATTTCACTGATTGTATTATTTTAAGCTTCTTGAGGGGAGAGAGCATACTTTAAATTTTCTTATGTTCCCATTGGGGACTTGCATGTAGCTGCGTAACTGAAACTAAATGACTGCTTAGCCATTCAAGAGAACAGAAAGAAGAAAGTGAAAAGGTAACAGGTAACCCTGTCACACTTGGTCTGCAAAGACACCTCCTTTTGACTGGCTTTCTTTCTTTCTTTCTTTCCTTTTTTTTTTTTTTTTTTCTTTTCTTGAGGCAAGGTCTCACCATGTAGCTTTGATTGACTTGCCCAGACTGGAACTCATGTAGACAGTCATCCTGGAACTCACAGATATCTATCTACCTGCCTCTGTCTCCTATGTGGTGGTATTGTGTTCCCCAAAATATTGTGTACCCTAATAAACTTATCTGGGGTCAGAGAACAGAACAGCCACTAGATATAGAGGACAGAAAATGGTGGTGCACACGCCTTTAATCCTATCACTTGGGAGGCAGAGATCCATCCAGATCTCTGTGAGTTTAAAGCCACACTGGAAACAGTCAGGCATGGTGACTTAATCCCAAGAAGTGAGCCTTTAATCCCAGGAAGTGATGGCAGAAAGCAGAAAGGTATTTAAGGCGTGAGGACCAGGAACTAGAGCTGGTTAAGCTTTCAGGCTTTTGAGAAGCAGTTCAGCTGAGATCCATTTGAGGACACAGATGCTTCCAGTCTAAGGAAAGAGGATCAGCTGAGGAATTGGTGAGATGAGGAAGCTGTGGCCTGTTCTGCCTCTCTGATCTTCCAGCGTTCACCCCAATACCTGGCTTCAGGTTTGATTTTTATTAATAAGAACTTTTAAGATTCATGCTACACTCCCACATTCTGGAATTAAAGGCATGCCACCTTGCCTGCTCTTTGACCTCCAGACATGCTTAATCAATGGGAAATGGCTGAAAGGCCCTGTTGCTGTGTCTGAGACTACATTTTCAGGTGCAGACTTCTGATTTCACTCTCCTAGTGCATGAAGCCATCCTCTAAAGAGGTGTGACCATGTTGCAGGAAGTAGGTCACTTCAATAAAAGTCTCCCAGAACACAGAGACATAAAGAGAAGGCTAGCAAGCCCAGTGGAGGAAGCCAACCTGCATCCATCAGCTCCAGCTACACTGTGCAGCTGACACCTTGTGGGGCAGCAGTGAGTTATCCAGCAAAGCCCCACCCAGTTAGAAAGGATGCTGTCCTGGCTTGAATGCAGAATCTTCCCACCTCATGCTTGGAACATTTGTTTCCCAGGCTGGTGGCTAAAGGTGCTGTTTGTGGGAACTGGAGAGTGAGCCTTTAGGAACTGGGTCTGTCTGGCAGAAGCAGGTCACTAGGGGAAATGGAGATTTGAAGGTTATTATCCTGGCTCCTAGTTTTCCCCCTAGAGAATGTTCTAAACCTTTACCAGCTGACAGAGACGCTAGAAGAATCTCCATCGCAAACTTTACCAAGTACCCTTTATCTCTATCTTCCTAACATTTCCATTTCCCACCCAGAAACAAAGACCCGCTCCTTTGTTTTGTCATTTCCCTAAAAACTGTAGTTCTCTTTTAAGAACTATGCAAAGTCAAGTACAAGTCTGCACTGTTGCCATTGCTTATTACTGGCTACTCCCAGCATGTATACACAATGCACATGTTAATAAAGGTTTGCTTTTCTGTAGTTAATCTGTTATGTGTCACTCTAACTTACGGGGCCCCAGTTGACACATCTAGGATGGTACAGGGAGAAGGATTTATCTCAGAACAAGCACTTATATGTACAAGTAGTTGCTGTTGTTAATTGTCATTATGAATGACTGTCACCAGATATCCATCTTGTTTAAGCACACATCAGGCCTGGGAGTATCCAGTTCCTCTTATCTTGTGGATAGGGAGGGTCCTTTTATGAATTAATATACTACCTTTATGGGAACAGTGGGAAGACAGGAGGTTTGTTTTTTTTTTTTTTTCTATATACTCCTTTTAAATCACCACAAGTTCAAAATAACACTGAATTCATATTGACATATTTGGTGTGGAATCTTCTGGCACTCTTTGTCCTTGTATACTGTTACAATTTGTATACAAAATGATTTCTAAAAACTGCATGTGTCAAAGTCTAGTATAGCTGGAGTTTTCTCTCCGGGTCCCACCAAGTCCCGGCAGTCCCTTAGCCCACTTATAAAATAAACATACAGACGCTTATATTATTTAAACTGCTTGGCCATTAGCTCAGGCCTATCATTGTCTAGCTCTTACTCTTATATTCAGCCCATTTCTATTAATCTATACTTTGCCACGTGGCTTGTGGCTTACTGGTACCTTACATCTTCCTTGTCCTGGCGGCAGCTGCAGGCAGTCTCCTCCTTCCCTTCCTCTTCCCTTCATTCTCCTCTCTGTTAGTCCCACCTATATTTCCTGTCTGGCTACTGGCCAATCAGTGTTTTATTTATTAACATATTTGCCATAAAGAACATCCCACAGCACTTCCCCTTTTCTTTCTTTTTTTTTTTTTTAAAAAAGGAAGGTTTTAACTTTTACATAGTAAAATTACAGATAACAAAACAATTATCAAGCAAGAATTACAGTTATAATATCTAGTCTATTTACAATAGTCTATTTGGCAAAATTAAAGAAGATATCCTATCTATCCTATATTTGTGAGTCTAAGGTTTTATATCTAACTTACCTTTTATCATAACTAAGGAAAATTGTATCTAGCTTCAACTACATCAAAGACCTCAGAAGGATACAATACTACCTGAGAAATGGGAGAGGGATGCAAGCAACTTTTGGGAGTCTTGCAGGGTAGACAGAGACAGCTGGCAGCCTGGACAGTCATCCAAAGTTTTCTTGTAAAGTTGGGGCATCTGTCTTCAGCCCACAGGGCTAGTCTCTCAGTCATTTTTCTCTGTGTCCTGTAGAATGTCTGGCAGTTTCCATTGTGAAGCAGGAACCTAAAGGGCCATTTTGCTAAGCAAAGTTTAGTGGTCACCTTTCCATGGGTCCTGCATGTCCAGTCAATCAAGCAGTTCATGCAAGAACAGTTTCTTGTCCAAATGGCTATTTTTGCCAAGGCAAAGATAAACTCCATATAGAGTGTCTTCGATGCCCATCCTCCTCTCTGAAGTAAATCGGTGCTGCCAGGAGCAGACATGTCTTACTGTCCAGAAAGTCTAAATTTTTAAAAATATTTTAAATGCCATATTCTGTAGGTCTTTGAAGTGTTTGAAGATTATCTATCTATCTGAAATATATCTATGTGTACCTAGAAAACTTAACTAACATGGTACAAGTTGACTATCATAGAAGACTAATTATTATTTTTAATATTTTAAATATCTGTATTTTCAATTATCCACTACGATCTAAATGAGTTACATAAACATAATCCCTCAAATGAGAATAGAAATATATATACAGTATAACAAAATTAAGTTTAAACTTGCATCAATAAACTAAAATCTATACCAATGTAAAACATTTTAAACAAGTTGTTGCTCTTTAAAAGTAGGTTCATTAATCTACCCTTTTATCTATCATCTCTATATCCTATATATCTATATCATATCCCCCTTTGTGTTTTAGAAAGAGATCACATTTATAATCAACCTGTTTTAAATAAAAATATTGGTTTTTCTCTGTCCTACACCAGAGGGCTCGTCTGCTCTTCTGATTTGGGACACAAGAATCTCTTAACCTGTTTTTTTTGTTTTTGTTTTTGTTTTTTTTAAGTAATATGTCTGGGTTTAGAGAAGGAATGAGCCAATTTCATCTCCAAAGCCAGCTTGGTATATTTGGGAATTTGGGCATAGCTTTTTTTATTACTTCCTGCTGGAAGGGGGCGCTGTATCTTATGGGGACACAAAGAAAATTTTAGGATTATGGAGTAGTCTGTGAGGGTGTATCGTCTGAGCCAGTTGCCTTGAAACCATTCTGGATGTTGGATCATCTGGGCCTTGGTGTCCTTTGTGTCCTTGGTGTCCTTGGTGTCCTTGGAGACCTTTCAGGGAGTCTTGGCTGGTCAAACCTGATGTATCTTAATCTGGAACAAATCCATAGCCTCTGGCTTTCTGTGGAAACAAAAGCAGAGCCTCTTTTCTAAAGCAACATATCCTTATATCCAAATTTTGAAGTCAAGGTACCTTTAATAACTTAGAATTCTGTTGATGTGAGACACAATTGCTCCTGGCAGCACCAATTTGATCCCGAGAGAACGTTGGGCTTCTAAGACATTTCCATTTAGAAGTTTGTCTTCTTGGCACAAAATGGCCTATTGGGCAAAGAACTGCCCCTGCCTCAACTGCTGACAATACGAGTGCTGTCCTTCTGGACAAACAGGACACAAGGAAAAGTAACTTCTGAACTCTGCCAAGACAAGGTAAGATGGTCTTTCAGAATTCCTGCTTTTGAAAATGGTCTGTCAGATACTCTAGACCTGTAGCCAACTTGAATGCATCAACAATGCAGAGAAACATTAGCTGACTGTCCAGGCTGCCAGCTGTCTCTGTCTACTCTTGCAAGATTCCCAAAAGTTGCTTGCATCCATCTTCCATTTCTCAGGTACCATTATATTCCTTCTCAGGTCTTTGATGAGATTGAAGACTAGCAGTTATAGTTACAACTTAGTATATATAATATCTTAGATAGAACATATTAAGTATTAGATTCAGGTTCTTTAGGATAGGACACCTTTTGGAATGATCTTTGTAACATGCCATTTACCTACGCTCTAGACTTCTCTGGATTTTAGTATGTGTTTCTTGCTTGATATTGATTGTAGTTCCATCTTATCTAGGTCATTATCCCTCATTACTCCTGGACAATATTTGATAACCATTCCTTTGTATATAGTCTTGTATTAAGTCAGAACCTTCTTATTTAGACAAAAGGGGGAGATGTAGTGGGTAGCCATTCCAGCTTTGATCTGGAAGTTCCAACCCCCACTGAGGCTTTGGTAACTGTCACGCCTACAAGGTGGGGCCAAGAAAGGGCCCCGAAGACCTGAGATCTGGATGCGCCTCGTTCTCTTGCTTCCTGGACCCTGGACACTGGAGGTAGACCGAGCAGAGTTCTCCAGGGAACACCGCCAGATTGCACCACACCTTTCCCAGACCCTGTAAACTATCCCTTCATTTGTAAGTTATGCCACTAAATAAACCTCCCTTTTAACTACGTGGAGTGGCCTTAATAATTTCACCAATATTTGAAATTAGTCTAGTCTTTGAAAGATGATAGGATCATGAAGGTTCTATCCTAATTATAGGATTAATTCACTTATGAATTCATAATTTTATGACATTAGTGGAAGGTGATGGGCATCCCACTGACGTAAGTAGGCCATGGGTATCCTTAGAGGTTGTATCTTGTCCTGACCCTTGCCCGTCTCTCTTTGCTTCTTGGCTACTGTGAGGTGTGTGCTGTGTGCTGCTGTGCTCAACCATACCCTTCAGCATGATGCTGAGCCATACCTTGGACCTAAAGCAATGGATCCAAAGATGAACCAAGACCCTTGCTACCTCGAGCTGAAGTAAATCACTCCTTTAAGACTGTTCCTTTGGGTGTTAGTCAAAGTGATCAAGAGCTGGCTGATACAGATTTATTTCCTCATCTAGTCTCTGTAATAGTAGCTTTTCCAGTTTACAGAGGAGGAAATGGGTTCAAGGATATTGAGTTACTAGCCAATGTTACTCAATGGGTAAATGAGAATTCAATTTCAAGTCTGATTCAGTTCCATACTCCAGGCAGATATCTGTTTGGCCGTGTTTCCTTTGCCATTACCACCAAACAGAAACCTAGTCTTCTTGAACTCCAGACCTCCAGGTGACTGGGGTGTGGGCTTCCTTCTTGTTCTATTTGTTTATTCTTATTCTAGAAGCAAGAGTAGTGATGCAGTGAAATCATACAGTGGATCTGAATGTGAGTGTCTGCACATGTGTGTGTTTAAAGTTAAGGTGGAAGCAACATTGAAAGCCATTAGTTGTAATGTTTAATTTTTTATAGACACCTTCATATAATTACTGTCAGCATTTTACAGTGATTTTTTTTTTAAAAGTGCTGATCTAAGGAATAGCGTTACTAGAATAAATAAAGATTATTCTTTTAAGTTTTAATTGTTCTTTCTTGTTTCACTATATTGCCACCTGTAAAAAAGACAGTGTCACCTCTCCTTCTGTTTCCGACTTACTGGTTCACTCTGGCACCATCAGACAGAAGCCACTAGTGCTGGAGGTTTTATCAGGACATTACAAAATAACCTTTAAAAGCTGATTTTGAAAGACTCTGATATGAGACCAGGTTTGAAATTAGACCCCAGGACATGTCTTCTCTGTAGGCTTTGAAGGGCTCTTCTATGTTCTCTGGAAGGTTACAACAACTGGCAGTGTTGGAAATGGTGGTAGTTGGTGGGGTCAAAACCAGAAAGTCCACTCTGTGTGTGACCTACATTACTGAAGACCTGAGTTACCAGACCTCTGATAGGATGTTTGCCTAGTTCTTAGAGTCCTTTGCAGTGAACTTGACTATGTTTTAAAGTCTTGTGAAGGTGGTAGGGGAGAGAGAGAGGGACAGACAGAGGAGGAAGAGAGGGAGGAAGGAGGGAAGAAAGGAAAGGAGGGAAGAAGGGAGAGAGAGAGAGAGAGAGAGAGAGAGAGAGAGAGAGAGAGAGAGAGA
>CABHPP010122094.1:0-21615 GCA_902168425.1 Peromyscus attwateri | reverse complement strand
AGAGAGAGAGAGAGAGAGAGAGAGAGAGAGAGAGAGAGAGAGAGAGAACTCAAGTGACACTTTCAGTAAATCTTTGGTAAATGAACAACATGTAAAAGGTGTGCTGAGAGACCTTCCAGAACCTTCTTTAAGAAAAGATTGCCTCAGTAGTTTTTGATGAATAAATTGCAATAAATTTTATTGTCCTCTTCATCTAAGGAGGGAGGTGACTTGGGGTGGTGACAGACTTGCCTGGGTCCTGAATCATTAAGAACTAACAGTGTCTCTCTAAAAATCCCAGAATGAATTCATCTTCCCATTGCTTGTTGTTCTTCAGCACAAGAGCTGGTGGTCTCCTGGTATAACTGAGATTTTCTTTGCCATTCTGATGAACCATGTACAAGACAAATGTTTCACATTGCTTTCCTGATCTTTTGGAAATGAAATATTCGCTTTCTTTTAAGATAAATATCTAACTTTCTCTAACAAATTTAAATAGTGTCAAAATACAAAATGACAACAAATTTCATTTAAAGATCTACATTGGCTTTATTTTGATTTAGAATCTGGGTAACATTTCAATCAAGTAGCAGAAGAGACATTCCAGTAAGCTGAGCTGAAGTCCTTGTTTCCTATAGACTCTGGCTCCAGCTAGGTTTCTACTGTCACTAAATACTGCATGTAGTTCAGATGCAAAGTTTCTTGCCCACAGTCTAGAGCAGTGGTTCTCAACGTTCCTAACACTGTGACCCTTTTAATACAGTTCCTCATGTTGTGGTGACTGCCAACCATAAAATTATTTTCATTGCTACATCATAACTTAATTTTGCTACTGTTATGAATTATAATGTAAATATCTGATCTGTGATTCCCAAGGCATCAGGACCCACAGGTTGAGAATCCCTGGTCTAGAGAAATTCTTGTGACCTGGTTTCACACAAAGGCCTATAATACTTTCTCTGAGTTTCTTGACTATGTGGTTCTTGAGCTGCTGACACTGCTGAGGTCTTTAAAAAACAGTGTCCTGTGGCCACTTTAGTAGAGTGCCAAGAAGGGTTTCCCTCACATAACCTCCTTCCTCTGTTGCATGCACATTTCATATCCCTCTCCCATTCTTTCTGTTAAATGTCTGTTCCCAAGAGCCGGGTCATACGTCTCTGAGGCTTTCTGTCTAAGCATGGCCCTGGTTACTCCTCACTAGGGACAGGAGGGTCCCAAACATTGCCAGTTCCTCTGGGGAAGACTGCATTTGTCCCATTCTGCTTTGTAAAGTTTCCTAATTTGCTTCTTTATTATATTAGAGATTTTCAGGAGTCATTCACCTCTTCCAGTGGTGGTTGTCTGAGGGCCCAAGTTTATTCCCTGGAGAGTCTAGCAGACTGTGCCTGTGTATCATCTGCCATCTTGGATGCGTTAATTATCTTTTAAAATCTTTACATATCCCTGTCATTCACTTCCTCTGTGGAATGGAAAATGTATATTTCCATATATGGAAGAATCTGTATATACCAAGCACTACTTAACAACGATGCTTTACATGCTGTCAGCGTATCAGAAATGTAAACATGTTTTCATTCCATAATGAGTGTAGTCATTCACTATGGCAGCTGCCGTTAAAAATCACCTGCTGTTATAGAGAATGTAAAGGCTGTAATTTCTTAGCTGAGAATATGAGCAAAGGTGTGTGGCAATAATTAAAATCACATTTAGAAAGTAAGAAGATGCAGGAGTGAAAACGTTTGGATGCCTGAGTTTCTTGAGTTTGGAGGTCCTGTCTTACTCTCATTTTCTGTTCCTCACAGCTCTGTAAAGTGCCTTCCACATTTTAGGGGTTAAGTGAAGGAGCAGAAAGGAGTGACTGAGTAAATGGCTTCCCATCACAGCCTTTCTTGTTGCCTCGAATTTTCAAGCTTTAGCTCCAGTTAGAATTTCTGAATCTTCACTGGTCCTTTTTATTTTGTAAGAGACTTCTTTTGGCTGGTCTTTTCTCTTTTAACCTTTGATTCCTGACATTTCCCTTTCCATTTCTCACTTTCTTTTCAGGCAGCTGCCTTTGTCTGTTTCTGTCTGTTCTCCAGAGCTTTCCGCGCCTTTCTTCCATTCTGTGACTTCCCTCTTTCTGAGCTGCTCTTGGGGAGCCGGTTACTCCTTTGAGTTAAAGAGGGTATCCCATTGTGCTCTTGTGAAAGAAAACTGATTAATTCACTAATGATATAATTTCCTCTGTGTCAGGGGGTCCTTTGGGACTACCAGCTGAAGAAATGCACCAGTTTACCGTAGTATCCTCAACACAGCCTAAACCTCTAAGCACTTGCATTTTGTCCTGTTTTCTCTGATTTATTTAGTGTACAGTATAAATAAATTGATGTCTATACAATTCTTATTTTTTCTACTTAAAAATAATACACATAGCCTAACATAGTATTTTTAGATTCTATGTTTACAAAATTTTAAGGAAGCCCACTCCAATTCCTGAACCCCAGTTCATTCTTGGCTTCTTAATCTTATTTCCAGCCCAGGAGAAAAAGCTAACCAGAGCATAGCTGTGCTGGACTCACAAAGACACAGATCTGAACAATCATGGGGAGGTGACTAGTGTGCTTGCTCTGCTAGTTAGATGTATTGTTTACTTGAAGGGTAGAGCAGTAGGGTATGGTAATGAATCCTAACCTAAATATTTTAGGTTCAGATCTCAGCCCCCAGGAAGTGAGGTGGCACACATCTATAATTGCAGGCCTTGGGAGGTGGAGACAGGAAGACCAGAGTCATCTTCATCTACATAGTGAGTTTAAGGCCAGACTGAACTACACAAGGCCCACCTCAAAGAACAGCAAGATAAAACCCCAACTCCAGGGCTGGCAAGATGGCTCGGCACACGAAGTACTTGTCCTACAGGCTTGCTGACCTGAGTTTGGTTGCTGGTGGATGGAGAAAACTATTTCTATAAAGTTGTCCTCTGAGCTCCATGAGTGCTCTGTGGCACATGTGCCCTCCCCAACATCTCGCATGCGTGTGCATACACACACACACACACACACACACACACACACACACTGATAATAAATGAGATTTAAAACAAAACAGAACACCAAAGACAGAAACCTCAAATCAACATGAATGCAGGCTTGCGCACATGATTTTACCCCTGGAGGCTGTGGTTTCTTCATCTACAGAACGCAGGCATTGCTAGTATTGATCCATAGAGTCACTGCAAGTGTTAAATGAGGTAAGGAGACATGCCTAACCACGAGGGCCTTGCAATCTGAGTTGTTCTTAACTGGAAAGGAGCATTAAGTTAAAGAACATTGAGAGAAGAGAACAGTAGCTCCCCAAACACAGGCATGAGGATTTGGCTGTTAGCATTCTCTCACAATTAGCTCTTGGCTTCCATTTTCTCTTTATACACCTTTAAAAGCATTTGCATTGTAGACATAGATGTCATATTATTCCATGACATTTAACTTTATATTTCTCAAATTTAATAATGTAGTCATGCTATACCTAAGAACCTTCACACTAATATATGACCTAACATATTTCCATCTCCTGCCTATGGTTTTTACATTTTTGCAAAGTTTTCTCTTCCTTATTTTTGTTTTCTTTAAGCAACAACCCAGGCAGTCAGTACACCTCTAACTGAGTCCTGTTGACTCTTTGGATGCTTCACACTTGACCTTCGCCCAAAGAGCAGCAAAGCTTGGAACTCCTTGAAGTGGCAGTGATCTCCTGCCTTTGGCTTGTCATTCATTAATCTGTGGTTTTTGAAGGTTGCAGGCCAGTGTTTTCTATAGTGCTGTGCTGGGTATGATCTAGTCAACTGCTTCCTGATGACTAGATTCAGTTTTAACATCTTTGGTCAGAATACCAGCAAGGTGATGTCACCTGTCTAATGTTATGACACACCAAGGCCACTCCTCACCAGGTGAAGGTGATACTTTCAAGATTGCTCCATTGGTATGGCTTGATTTGTTGATGATGCTTTTTTTATTAACATACATTACTGTTTGTTTGCTTTTTTTTTTTTTTTTTTTTTTTTACTTGAAATTAGCTCAGTTATCTGTGGGTGTTCATGTAAGATGGACTCTTTCCTGAGGACTGTTGGTCATTTCTGTTAAGGAATGTTTTTCTATTTTTATTATGTATATACAGTTTTTATTGATATTCTTTAGAATAACAAAGAGTTTGATCCTTATCTTCCATAGAATCAGATATTTCTCAGTAAACTTTGAACAACTCACACATAGACAATTGTCCTATCAACTAAAGCAAATTATTTTTCCCTTGCCATTTGTGTCATAGCTTTTAAAGAACCACTTTGAACATTGTATTTAAGAAAACCTATAGAAAAACTCACACATTATAAGCATAGAGCTTAAAAAGTGATGATTCCTTATTCCTTTTGATGCTCAAACTGGGATGTCCTGTATTCAAGTCTGTCTTTTGCCGTGTCTCCATCAGTCTTTGAATATTCCTTTGGGCAGGGTTTCCATCACTTCTTAGACTTCCCCTATTCATCAGCAATAGGGATCATCAATCAGTCAAAGTCTTGATTCCTTGAGTTTGGAATAGAGTTTAGGAAGACAGATTTTGCCTCAAGGTGGGGGTCAGTCATTACATACTTTTAGGAGATAGCTCTGTATACATCAATATGTACAATAAACAATTAATGTCCAGTATCAAAGGAGCCTTCCTGCATTCCATATTTGTATCCTTTATCCCACACTGAGAACCCAATGCACTGATTCATTTGTCCTGTTCTACAGCACACAGAATGTAGTTTAGAATTACAAGTACCATTGCCAATACCCAACCTCCTAAGTAAAGTTCAAGATTCATTTGCACATGGTTTTGTTTTAATATTCCATTAAGGCTATATATTCATGATACTGGATTCTGAAGTTACTTGAATTTATTTTCTCCTCTATGGCTATTTACAATATATTGCTGGGTTTATTTGTTTTTCTTGCTTTTATGCATGCTTAAGGTTTTTTATATTAAAATTTGGAATATTTAAAAATTTGTATGATTCAAAAGAAAGCTAGGTAAAAAATTTCATTAGTCTTTTACCCTCTATAACAAACCTTTACATTAATTTCTGTTTTTTGTTTTGTTTTGTTTTGTTTTGTTTTGTTTTTGAGACAGGATTTCTCTGTGTAGCTTTGGAGCCTGTTCTGGAACTCAATGTGTAGACCTGGCTGGCCTTGACCTCACAGAGATCCACCTGCCTCTGCCTCCCGAGTGCTGGGATTAAAGGTGTGTGCCACCACCTCCTTGCTTGTTTAACTCTTTTTAAAGAGATTAATTTGTTTTTATTTTATACATTTGTATGAGTATCTGCATGTAATATACTACAACATGTGCATGCCTGATGCCTATGGAGGCCCAGGTAAATTGTCAGATCTCATGGAACTGGAGTTATGGGTGGTTGTAAGCTGCCATCTGGGTGCTGGGAACTGAACTTGGGTCCTCTGCAAAAGCAGCCAGTACTCTGAACTGCTGAGCCCTATTTTATTCTTTATATATTCAATTTTATTGATAGTAAATACACATATACATATATTTACTTACTCTTATATAGAATAGATCATGCCATCTATATTCTTTTCTCAGCTTGAGTTTTTTCTAGCAACCATCCATCTTGCATTATAAAGATCCTCTTTGTTCCTTATTAGAGCTGAATAATACTTGTCATGTGAACATACAAAAAATATACTGCAGATGACATTGACATTCTTCCCAGTGTTTTGTTGTTAGAGTATTGCCAGCATGAATAAGGCTGTCTGTATCTTTCCACGTGGTTGACGGTTATGCTCAGGGTGAATTGCTATCACCGGCAGGCATTGCTGTATCCGATGGGGAAGTAGATAGACACGAGTGAATGGACAGTTCTGTCAGCTGGCTCTAATTTTTCTTTCATGTGGGCTGTGGCCTATGTGCTCTCGCTGGCAGCACATGAGAGGGCAGTTGGTCTGAAGCAGTTCACGGTCAAGCTTTTGAGCTGTTACAAATCTTGTAGGCAGGAAATAGTATCTCTGACACTGATGAATAACATTAAAAAATGTTAAACAAGGATCTGTGTAGTGCCAAGGTGTACTGAAGCCTATTGCAAATGAACAGAAAAAGAAAAAAGTGAACCCTGTAATTCTAATATAAATAAATAACGTTATTTTGAAGAAAAAAAGAAAAAATTGGAGGAATAAATGAAGACAGGGAGGCAAAAGAAAATGGAAAAAAAAACAAATTAATTTGTGAAATTCAATAATTTATGTTGAAGTTATTTAAGATCGACATTTTATGATCAGAAAATGTCCAACACAGCAGTTCTCCCCATTGAAATCATCACAAACAAAGAGACAGGCTTTGAAAATATTATTGATGACTTTATGAGAGACTCAGGAAGGTAAAATTATAGTGAATTCTGGTTTCAATACAGATAAAACACTTATAACTGAAGTGAATTATAGTGAAGCAACATTTCAATCTTAAGTAGCTTCAGCTATGTTAGTGTTGTACATGCAAAAAAAAACCCTTAAAATACATAAAAATATGTAACTAAGATTGTAATACAGTCTGGGGTAGGCTGATACAGAATTAATCTTTATTTAACTGTGATGTACTTTATGCACTGTGATATTTTGCTTTAACATCTATTCTTAAAAGCATTTCTCTGGTCCTAAGTCCCCAGTACTCTGCCTGTTGATCAAGTCAGGTGAGTTTAGAGTAAGATATACAGACAAAGACTTGGCTGGAGGTGAGAGTTTCGCCTCCTTGCAGGGAGATGTTTGTAGCAGCGCTCTGGGATCTTGACATTATCCCAGATTCCTCTTGCTTGCCACTGGGCTTTTGTGGGCACTGAACAGATTGTCACTTGGGTAGAGCAGCTGCTGGGAGCCAAGGAATGGGGGAAACTATCATGAGGCCTGCTGTTCACAGTAGGGGTTTGTTGGTGTTGAGAGAGACCCCCCTTCACGCATTTGATTTACTTCATGGAGCTGCTCATGAAGGACCTCTCCCCGAGCCATGTCATGACATTTCTAAATCATCCTGTGCCACTTAACTGAGGAATCAGGGCCAGTTTTCAACATCTTACATGTATCTTTGGAAGAAAGCATCCCAATTGTTTCTGAATGCATTTGGGATCACGGAATGTAGGCGGTAGTTTCTGTTCCACAAGTTGCTCCCAAGTAACCAGACAGAGGCTTAATATTAATTATAAATGCTCAGACAATAGCTCAGGCTTGTAACTAGCTAACTCTTACATTTAAATTAACCCATATTTCTTATCTATGTTTTGCCACATGGCTTGGTACATTTTGTTTCTCTCTGTCTACTTGTCACTCATCTGACTCCACCCTTCTTCCAGGATTCTCACTTTGGCTCTCCTGTCTAACCTTATCCTGTTCAGCTAATGGCCAATCAGCTTCTTTATTAAATCAGTCACAGCAACATATATTCACACAATGTAAAGGAATGTCCCACAATTATCCCTCTGGAGGGACATTGAGTGCTGAATGGAGTCCCCAGCACCGTGAACTCTGGTCTTTGGTTCCAGTTTTGGCAGTAGCCTTCTTTCCTTTATGGGTAGATTTCACTGTTGTGCATCTTACCATTCTGCAGGACTAGTGGATTCTTCAATGGTGTACTCATCTTAACTTAATATATTCATATGTTAAAAAAAGTAACAGTGCAAGAACAAAGCTTATGTTGACATTGCAGGGGGTCGTTTGGCAGTTCACTTTGTATTACTCATAGCAATGACACGTGAAAATGGCAAGTTTCATTAGCTAAGTTCAGGATACAATAGGCACTATTAATTTCAAAGGAAGTATAAAAGGATATGCAAATGTGATCAAGTCCTAGGAAAACACCCCAGGTTTGGAATTTTGCAGTTTAATAAACACTTGTTAAAAAGCTTTACACACCAAACATCAAATTTTAAAGCAAGTATTTCTGATCACATAGTGTTTTTAAAGAATGCCAAGATTGCCTCAGCTTTCAGAATCTTAAACTGGGACACTGGGGTTTTCAGAGCTTCATTTGTAGTTGTTTCACGCGACTGGAAAAGCAGATGCTTTTGATTGTAAAAATCTATGTTGTTGTTTTTCAACTGAAAGTGTAATTTAGAAGTGTGGCCGTTAGCCTAGAACCTGAAGCAGGAATTTCTAAGGCAAATGTGTTTATCCGGTAACTGACAAGGGAGAATTGTTCATGGATTTTTAATTAGCTCCTTGGACGAGCGAAGCTTCACATGAAGTTTCATTCCATAGCCTCCTTGGGTCTTTGCTTTCTATATATAAACTTCTCAAGGCAGAGCCAAGCTCATGTACCTGCAAAGCAGGAAGGCTGTTAGGAAGTAGTACAGGATTTCATCACCTTAACCCAAATTAGATTTTTTTGTAAAGTGCTGATTTGTGAATGAAGTGGGGTTGTGGGGGCATTTCAATGGATTATTTAGAGCCCACAAAAAGTATGAAAATGGTTTAAAACACTTACCAGTGATACTTTGTTCTAAATTTGCCTGTCTGTGGCATTTGCCAAGCTTTGCATTATTGTTTAGTCTTATGTTAAGAAATCAAGAGATAAAAAGGATTATAAAGAACGACAGTGCTGATGTGGGTAGGCAAGGGGAGAAGTTATTTTTATACACTGTTGGTGGCAACTCGGCTCTACTGAGTATTGTTAGAACATATTTATCTTAAAGTAGTATTTGGACAAAGGTGTGTTGCTCAGAGTTGTTTGTGATGTTAAAAAGAAGCTGAAATATCTTAGGAGCGCAGTGTTGGTTAAATATTTAAGTGTCTACACAGTAGCAGACCATGTAGTCTCTTAGACACCGTGGCTGACAACTGGGTAACAAGGAAAGATGTTTACTTCATGTAAAAACTGAGGCATGTTACAAAGGAGAAAAGACAGGGCCAGCTTCTTGCATATAAAAAATTTAAATAGATGTGGAACTTGGTTGATAGCTCAGGGGGTAAACTGCTTGCCGTATAAGCTTGAGGAATCGAGTTCGAGTTCGAGCTCAGAACCCACGTAAGAGCCAGGCATGGTGGCACGTGCTGGAGTTCCAGCGCTGGGGGGGCAGGTTCAGTGAGATGCCCTGCTTCAAAAAAAAGATCAACGTGATCAAAGAGGACTCCTAGTGTCCACCTCAGGCCTTTACTTGCGTGGACACACATATATGTACACATATGTACAGGGATGCACACACACGTACACATGTGTGCATGGACACACACATACATGTACATGTTCACACATACATACATAAACACAAATGAGTGAGCTTACATAATAGTATGTCTTAAAATATTAACAGTGCCATAATTTTTATTTGGTTTTGATGAGTACAATTTTGAGGTTTTTTTTGAAATAGGGACTACTTTGTCATAAAATTAGTAAGATTTAGTAGGCCCATGGCTGAGAGGCGAACATGATACACTGATAATGTTTTCAGAGAAGCGTAGTTTACAGAAGAGACTGTCACGGACTGCCAGGATTGTGGTGCAAAGCAGTGTCGTTCAGGAATCTGGAGAGGCTAGCCTGTGGAGGGAACCTGTTGGGAAGGCAGCTCCTGCAGAAATGAAGTTCATGCATTTTTTTAAAATTTCCCAGAGGTCCATAGGCAAAGATTATTTCATTCCTTTATACCCCGTTGTATAATGGGGGATGGGGGAACATGTAAGACTAAAACCTAAATAAGCTAGACACAAAGAAAGGCATCCTATGACTAAAATTCAGAAGTGATAACATTTGATTGTAGGAAATTTTAAAAAATAAAACAGTAAATAAATAAGTCCTTTATTATAGCAGAACCCAGAAAGTCAAATCTCAAGTGATAAATGAAGGGAATATATTTACACAATATGTTACTGACAAAGCAGTAATAACCATAAAATATACTGTTACTGTAAAATCAGGAGAAAAAGGGAGGCCAGAAATCCAATAGAAAGGTTATCAAAGACCTAGAGTGTTAAAGTTGCTGTAAGAATAATCTTTCAGCATGTGGAAGTAAGCCCTGCTTCACTTATAAGCTTTTGTAAACATTCCACAAAGCCAAAGCCTTGCCAGTTCAAAAGCTGTTCACAGCAAAGGGGCGTGAAACGTGGCAGGAAGCGAAGCCACGCTGGACGGGGAAGTTGGTCATCAGAGCACTCCTGGGATTGAAGCAGCGCTCCTAGTACTTACACGTACGACATTCAAGGCCCTGCATTCTCACTGCACAGGTCAAAGACAACTCTGTTCTTAGAAACTTTGCTGTCCACCCTGAACACCCAACTGATTCAGTGCAGTCCTTTTCATTGTTTGAGGAAGAATGAAGAAGGGCCCCAGGGGATACAGCAAGTGCAGCAGGGACCAGAGCAGGCTGGTGAGCCTAGGAAGGACATGTAGGAACTGGTGGGAGGACCTTCCACCTCTCTCCAGGCTTTGCTTTTTAAAATGAAATACTCCTTCAAAATGCCATGTGGAAGTAAAAAAAAAAAAAATAGAAAGAAGAAAGAAAAGAAAAGAACAGAAAAAGCTTTCCTGCTTCCTGTTTGGCTGGTTGTCCCCCACCTCCCAGAGGTCTTTATGTGGACTCTGCAGTCTGCCTCTAGTGTCGATTTCCAGACAGCTGCCTCCATTCTGTCTTTCAAAAATGACTCTCATGGCACTTGTACATCACTTTGGATGAAAATTGTGTTCACTGCTATAAAACTGGGTCTGGGGTCAAAAGTGGCAGGATTTCTATGCTCTTCCTCCTCTGCACATGTGATCATTGATTTCCTTGGGACAGCCATGCACACTCCTGCTTTGGAAATGACGCAGTCGCTGCTGGAGCAAGCTGTGCATGTAGTGTTGGCACACAGGAAAGAACATCTGATATATCCATCTAAGGCCTCTTAGAGCTAACGTTCATTAATATTCCATTTTATCGAATTACCTCCTTTTCTGACTTGGTTAATTTAGCAGTGGTTAAGAAGAGATGCCATCTTTTGTCATCTTGAGTTTCAGATGCCAGAAAAGCTAGATCAAATAAAAATGCCTTAGAAACCATGCTGGATGTTTGGCATAGTTGGTGGAAATGAATTGGTAAGTTGTGAGAACCTAAGTGTTGGTTCCAAGGAAGGCCAGCATACAGGGAGTTCACTCCTGACCCTGACGTTGACAATCTGACCTGGATTTCATTGCTTGTGCCGACCCCTGTGTAGCTCCTTAATTTTCTCTTGGTTTGTGATAGTCTCTTTACTGTGGTTGGGATACTTGACTTCCATTTGCTTGGAAAGCACCTGCCAGATAGAATCCCCAGATGGGCATGAAATGGACCAAACAGGAATGGTACGTTTTGAGGGTAGTTCAGAGGTAGGGTGAACATTAGACAAGGTGGCCTTGAGAAAGGTGGCTTTTGGACTGAGTGTATAATATCATGTTTGGCAATAAAAACAGGCTAACATTTCCTAAGTTCATAGCCAAAGCCTGCCTTCTGGAGGAAGCCATCAGAAAGAATGTGACTTTCTTCTGAATGTGACTTTCTCATAGTTCACAGAATACATGTGTTAGTTACTTCTTCTACTATTGTGACCTCACATTTGACAAGAAGCAACCAAAGAAGGGAGGGCTATTTATCTCTGCTTGCAGTTTGAGGGGATACCTCCCATCATGGCAGAAACCCGTGCTAACAAGGACAGTGGGATACCTTGTAGCATTGAATCTACAGTAGGGATGTAGAATGAAAACTGGTACTGTGTTTGCCTTCCCCCATTTAGTCCATGACCAAGGCTCTTTAAATGGTGCTACCTACACACTGCTTTGTCTTTCCACTTCAGGCAAGCCTTCCTGGAAACACCCTCATAGATACCACCACAGTGGGTAATCGGTCAATATTGACTGGCTAGCAACTAGTGAAGAAGGAAGATTTTTCTTCTGTCTAGCTTGGGTTCTAGTTGAGAGTGGTACAACCAAGACAGACTAACAGGATAAAAGCATAAAAATGTAATAAACCCTTTACGTGATGGAGGGTCCTGTATGGAGAAATGAAGCCTCTAGGAAGTGCCTGAAGCTGCACTCTCTGCTTTGGTAAAGAATCAGAAAACATGGAGAGTGGATAACAGCAACACAAAAGAGGATGAGTAAGCAGAGTAAACTGAGTGAAACTCGCCATGTTAGGCATTCTTGGTTTCTGTATCCAAATCTCCAAGGTTCATTTAGCTCACAGTTTTGAAGGCCAACAATCCCAAGTCAGGTAACCCCATGTATTGGGCCTCTGTCAGGGGCCTCCAAGAGGAAGCGTATGCAGAAGGATGTCTGTAGCAAGACAGAAGACCAGAAAGACATGGAGGCCAAGCTGATTTCCTTATACTAATTAGATTTCTGTATGATCTAACTATGGTTCTTAGAGAGCTGCATCACTCCCCTCTGAGGACAGTGCTCTCAAGGACATTGCTACCAGCAGGCCCAAGAGGACATCTCTCACATGACAGTATTATGATCTGCTGGAGAAGGTCATAGAGTCCTTTAGTACCTGCTGTTCCCCAAATTTCTGCATCTTAAAATATCCTGTATGACAATATAACATATTTTGGGGTAAAATTTCCTGAAACTCATCAGAAGTAATACGAACCCATTTCAGAAAATGTAAATGGAATAAGTTCATATAAAGGTAAATATGAGCACTACCCAGAAGTGTGATTAAGCTTCTATGGTCCTTGCTGTATTTTATCCATAGCTGTTAAACCCCGTGGTTTAACATACCTGTATTTTTAATTCTGAACCATTGTGCTTATCCTTAATGTCATGGACATTTCTTGATACTGTTGCAGAGTCCTCATAATCATCATTTTAATGATCAAAGGCTTCTGTCAATGACCGAACTTGATATTTCCTCCACTATAGGGCACTTAAGTCTTGCTGGTGCTTTGGTGTCTTAAGCAATGTTGATGTCAATGTTTATGAATCTATTTGTCTGACATCAATAAGTACATATTTGTAGGTATTTATAACTTATACTTTTCCCTTCTCAAGTAGAGGATAGCTATTTCTTCATTCTGGCCTAAGAGGTACTGAGAAGAACAGGAGGTGAGGTTATGGACTTGGGGGTGACAGAGAGGGGATGCTCTAATGTCCAGTGCTCTGAATGAGAACATGTGAAGAGAATCTCCAATGGCGAGGAGCATAGAGGTGGCCTGAGAAAGGGCTGGGGACTGGGAGGGAGTGGGCAACAGAGCAGGTGTGGCTGTCACCACTAAAGCTGAGAAAAGTGCAAGACTCTAGAGTGACTTTCATGGAACCTATGTGCTCACTTGCTTCATATACAGAAGGGAAGGTAAAGTATTTGTATCTACCATTGCTATCATTTTGCAGAAGAGGATATGTTAATTCAAAAAAGAAAACAAACAACACCCAAAACCAAGACAGATGACACTTCAGAATTTAAAACCAATAAGGGGGCTCTATTAAAGCTCATCAAAATACCTTAAAAATCATTGCTGATTATTAGCCACATCCCAGCAATAGGCCAGAGGCCAGGGACTGATAGTTAGGAGACAGAAAACCAATCATCTCTAAGGTCCACTGTTTCAAGCTGCAAATTCATGCAGTTTGTACTTGTATTTCACAAAGAACTGTATTCTAATCCTGTATCATGTCTGATTTGATGGCTCACTTGTAACCTAGTGTCCCATTAATGTCTCAGGCTCCTTATTTGCTTATTTAACTTCATGAAGACCAATAAGGTATTATTTGTTGAAGAGTTATTGACTTAATGCCTGGACACTTTTTTTTTCTATTTGAATCTCAGAAAGAGAGTGTAGTAAATTGTCATAAATTGCTGTCCGAGAAAGTAAATGACATTTTATCAAACCAAAGTCTGAGCAAGATCCCATCTTTTTGCATTTTCTGAGAATGATTGCAAGAAATAGAAAATACAACTTAAAGTGGTCTAAATGATGGAAAGTATTTTACTGGCTTATATATGAAGGAAAAAAATACAGATTTATATCACTTGAAGAACTGCTGAATCCAGAAGATGGAATGGACCATCCATTGTTTGTTCTTAGGCAGTGTCTCCCTCTAATGGCAGGAGAGCTTCTAGTAACTTTCAACCTACTAGTTTATCAACCAAGTGGGATAGCTTCCCACTTCCAGTAATCCTACTGGATAGTCAGTATCCAGTATTCTAGAGTTTCATGGCTATGATCACCAATAGGAACAAGGATGGGTGGGTCTGAAGCCATGGGTGGACACAATACCATCTGAATAACATGGACCAAGGCTAGCAGACTCATTTTTTCAGAAAATTGGGCTTTTGTCAAAGTATGACTGGGACATTGGTGATGGACAGTTGCAGCAACAAACAACTACTACCAACCAGCAAGCAGTAGCCTGTCAATCCAGGAAACAGAGCCAGCAGAACTGCCCTGACCTGCCTGGGAAGTCTAGCAGGCCAGTGTAGAAGACATTTTATACTGACTGCCCCAGTGTCATTGTTTAGTGGCAGGCCCTGTCTTTGGCATCAAATAAATCCTAATACCACTAAGCAGAAATTAAAAAGCTTTAATGAGATCTTCAACCTATTGATGTAGTCCCATGCCTGTAGCTCATGCCATTGATGCATGAAGTCAAGTATCTTTTCCCACTGGGGATGTCATCATTTAAATGGCACTATTGATTTTGAGTTTTGGCATGGCTTCTTTAACCCTGGTAGCTTCCAAGTTGCCTGAGGGGGTGTAGTGGAAGACATAAGTAACTCCATGTTGTGTAGTCAGGGAGCAGACCCAAGCTAGCTTAATTATCTGCTCCAGGGCAGCTTGTCATAGGCAGAGCTTCTGAGAAAGCTGGAGCAGATTCTTGTATGTTCTGTGTCTTGAGATCAATTCAGCTACTTCTAGACAGTGAATATTTTCTAGTCTATAAGGCCTTTCTATGAAAGCACCTGTAACCAGAACAAATACAGGCTTACAGGGTGAACTTTCAGATTATCCATTTGGGTAATTTCAGTTACTTATTGCTAGTTAACTACACCCAAACTTTGTGATTTAGACCAATGATGAATTACAATTTTTAATAGTTCAGTCTGTGGGTCAGGACTTTGGGGAGATGATGCCTCTATATAGTTGCTCTGGCCCTTTGGGTGTGCCTTGGCTTCCACAGGCTCCCTGGAAGGTTTCATTTGCATGTCCTTGTGTGGAGTGCCATCCCTATCACTCATTACCCCCATGCATGTTTTATCATTGTCTAGCCTGGCCAAGCTTATTTACATCACACCAGGTTATTTCCCTGGATAGTTCCAATGTACAAGCTGCCAGGCTTGATGGGCTTTAACTTGTGGAAATCTGATTATAATTTTTATACTCCTCCTTGCTTCCATGGAAATATTCAGGAAATATAATTTACTAAAAATGTACAATAAAACTTAAGCATTAAATGGAACTAAAGAAAATAAAACATGTGAACATGTTTTAGACACTGTGTGCAATTCTGATTTCCCTAGAGCATTTAACATGTCCTTGTAGTTCCTGGCATCAAAAGACCACAGTTTCTGAAGCAGTGACTCAGATTCCAGGCAGGACTCAGTTACCAACTTCCTGTTTCTTTGAGACATCATTGAATCACTGGGCACACTTCCCTACACCCAAATCAAAGAGCTTGACAAAAAAAAAAAAGAAAAAAAGAAAAGAAAAAAAAGAAAGGAAGAAAGACAGACAGACAGACCTCTAGGATTCCATTTAGTGCAAATGTTCTCTTATTCTCCACATAGACATTCAGGTTTATCAGTGAACCTTTACAACAGTGGTTCTCAACCTTCCTCACAGTGTGACCCTGTAATACAGTTCCTCAGGTTATGGTGACCCCAGCCATGAAATTATTTTTGTTGCTACTTCATAACTATAATTTTGCTACTGTTATGAATCATAATGTTAATATTTTCAGAGAGAGAGTTTTGCCAAAGGAGTTCCAACCCTTTGTTGCTGAGAACTACTGCTTTATGAGGAAATGTTCCCTTTTTTTTTTTTTACAGAAAGGAGTATTTACAATTAAAGTAGAAGTTCTTGCTTTTAAATGATCTTTGTTCTTTTCCATGAAATTCTTGGTGTACTTCAGCTCTGACTGATTTCTTGACATTGACTCCATTCTGGCCAGAACCCAGAGCATACATTTTTTTTTTCATAAAATAGAGTTTTAAATTTTCACTAAATTATTCATTATTTGTATCACACATGATTTCAAAGCAAAATACCAACTCACAAGAAAAGACATGCATACAAATAAACACATAATGATTGGAACAGAACTATAAGGCCAAGTCAAGAGAGCCAAGAGGTGGGGTGGGGATTTCTCCTAACAGCATGGACTAAAGCTGGTCCTGCCTGGACTACAGAGATTCTGAAACGGTCAAGGCTAAAAGGGGATGAGTTACTAACTTCCATTAGTTACAAGGGAAAAATATATACACATGTGATTAAAAATGATGTCATGGGGAATATGTACAAATCTAGTCAAACAAAAGTTGCTATAAAATGATAGATCCAATTATCTCTTAGATTCACTCTGGCCAACAACTGAGGTGTATTATAAATCTCAAGTCTGAAAAGGCCTTTCACAAGTTACTAGTGCATATTAGTGTAGATGGTGTCTGCCTTTGGAGAAAGCGTTTTAGGAATAGGGATAAGATGCTGAGGAATCGGATTGGATGAGTAGGCAATAGAGAATGAATTCTTTTTGAGCCAATTAGAGAGACTTATTTAAAACTAGGGAGAGAAGGTGGTTCTTGATTGTGATGCTTTTCCTAACAAATGGTATTCTAGGTCTGTCCATTCCTAGACATCTCTAGAATGTGCTTTCCCATTCTATACCTGCCTGACTACCCTTCTTTTCTGCTCTGATAGCAATGGCTCCCATCCTCTTCTGTCCCCCCAGGAATCTAGCATTTCCTGTTCTGAGTCTGGATTACTTCCTCCCATCACAAGTCCCTGTGATATTTTGCTAAGTACCATTGTCCCTATGAGTGTTGTTACAGGAAACAATGTTTTTACCATTCTTGATCTCTTAGCCTTCTGATGATACTGACATATTAATTATGGAACAGCCAAGAAGATTTCAGGCAAAATTAATGGCTTTTCAAGTACTTCTCATGAATATTGGACCACTTTTTAATTAGCATAGGCATCTTGCCAAGGTTTTTGAATCTTCATAATTTGGATGGCAAGTGTCCTGGGGAGAGATCATATTTGCTTGTATGCTCTACTTGGCTTCTAGCCCATTTTTAGCAATTCATGGATATTAACCCCAAAATAAGAAAATCAGATTTGTCAAATAAACCCCAGATAATTGGGTCATACAGGTTTTATGTTACATAGGGGTATGCTTAAAAAATAACTTTCCATTAAGGAAAGACAGGCTTATTTATTTTTAATGACTCATCAGTGCAACAGATATTTATTGAGCACCTACTGTGTGTCAGGCAGTAATTTAAGGAAGACAAGATGTTATTCTTATTGAGGTTTTACTTTATTTGGGGGAGAAGACAAGTATAAATATTTGTGCCAATAAATTACTGTCATAATTCAGACACCAAATATACCTCTAAGTGGAAAGAACATGTTAAGGCATTGAAAACTGTTGGAGGAAGAGACAATTAGGGCAGGCCTTTGAAAAAGGTGATACTTGAGCTGAGAATTTAATGTCAAGAATGAGCCTATCAGGCAAAGGATTTGGGGAAAAGCATTTGTAACTGGAGGCAACTGCAAATATAATGGGCATCCACAGGTAGGAACTTTTAGCACAACATGAAGAGAAAAACAAACCAGTGTGACTGTACATAGTATGGCACACGAAGGGACCCAGTGGTAAGGTCAGAGAAGCCAGAGTCAATTCTGCAGGTCCTCATAGACTGTGGGTAGGAGTCTGGAATGACCCCTAGGTGTAACTGCTGACCAAAGGACTTTTAGACCAAGGCATGTCACAGATTTGCCTTTGCTTGTAGGGTATATTAATCAGACTCTTTAGAGAAACCGAGCCAATAGAATGAATGTATAGTACAGAGAGGATTGGCATACACAATTTGGAATGGACAGTCTGATGATGGTTACCTTCACAGTGGAGATCTTGAGATCTCTGCAGCTACTCAGTCTCCAGTGTTGGATGCCTCGTGAGTCCCAGTCATGATGAAAGCTTAGAGAATTCCTAAAGAGCCACGGGTCTTCATTCTAATTTGGAAGCATGAAGAAGCTGGATTCCAGGGGTCAGCAATGCTTGGTAGCAGTAAAGAGTAGATGCTGTCATCAGCAGGCAGAGAAGGCAGGTGGGCAAGAATCAAATGCTTTTCATCAGCCTTCCTTCTGTCTGGGCTGCTGTGGCTGGAAGGTAACACCCACTCTTGGGGAGAGTCTTCCCATCCCAGGTAGTAATGCTGCTGGGAAATAACAGATCTGTACAGAGCTTATCTCTTAGTTAAGTTGCATAACCATCAGAAGGACCTGTTAGAAGACCACTTCTCTTTGCAGATGGGCTTCCTTACTCTATTTTAGCCTTTTAATGGATGCTTAATTTATTAACACTAGAATTTAAACTTGAGTTTTAAAAACATTTAGATTAACTCAGATTACCTGTGCAATTATATTTAAATCATCTTGAGTTAAACTTTGGTGTTTACCTAGTCAAATTCCTCCATCGATATTTTCAAATGCATTTAAAATTTTAACACTTTTACTTTCCTTATAAACACTTCTAAAATACTTGAAGGGCAGCATCTTAATTAGCTTTCTATCACTGTGATAAAACAACATGACTAAAGGCAACTTGGGGAGGAAAAGTTTATTTCATCATCCAGGGAAGGCAAGTCAGGAATTCAAACGGAGCAGGAACTTAAAGGCAGGAACTGAAGCAGAGGTCATGCAGGGGCTTACTGGCTTCCTCCTCAAGACTTGTCCAGCCTGTTTTCTTGTAGCACTCAGGACCACCTACCCAGGAGTACCACCATCCACTATGGGATGGATCTTCCTACACCATGTAATAATCAAGAAAACACCCCACAGGCCATTTTCTCAGTTGAAGTTTCCTGTTATCAAATAACTCTAGCTTGTGTCAAGTTGACCAAAACTAGCCAGCACAAGGAAGTTTACAACTTTGATAGGCAAAACCTTTCTAAATTTTAAAACTGCATTCTTAACTGAATGACCTAGACTCATGGGCATAGTAGATTTGTTTATCTTAAACACACAGTATGAGCAGTCAAATTTTCTTAAGGCCTCCTATCTAAAACCTTAACTCAACAATTGGCTTCACATGAGGTAATTTGTCACATGATTAAATTCACTAAAATCATCTGGGCAGTGGTGGCACATGCCTTTAATCCCAGCACTCTGGAGGCAGAGGCAGGCAAATCTCTGTGATTTCGAGGTCAGCCTGGTCTACAGACCAAGTTCCAGGACAGGTTCCAAAGCTACACAGCGAAGCCCTGTCTTGAAACAAACAAACAAAAAATTCACTAAAATCATACTTGTGCTTTTTTGAGACAGGATCTGGCTATGTAGCCTAGGCTGGCCTAAAACTCCCAATAATCTTCCTGCCTCATTGGCACAATGGATGTGTGCCACCATGCCCACCAATAATATATATACATGATTAAAAAACTGCACTTTTGCAGTGCCTGAATTCAGCTAGTCAGTATGAAATTATAGGTTTCATTGGTAGTGTGATTTTTAACATCTGTATTAGAAGGTTGAATTTTTTCTTGCTAAATGGACCCTAACATCTTACCAGGTAGATTGAGATTAGGTTTTCTGGTAACCTGAAATTATTTTAGTGTGGCTTTACTTGAGTCAGTAATCTATGTCTATATAATCACTTCTTCAGTGATCTCTGATCAGGATGAGCTGTGAGTGATATAGATATTTGCATAACAGAAATGCTTATTGAGTTCTCACTGCTCAAGGTTTCTATGCGACTGTACTTGATTATAGGCATAATGCTGAGGACAGTGAGGACAGTATCTGGCATACAGTAAAAGCTCAATAATGTGAGTTTAGCTGTCTTGTGGTTTTACTTTTGCATAATTATGGGAATCACATAACCTAGATTTAATAAATTCCATGTTCTATGAAAAATGCCAAAAACTGTTCTACCGAAGATCCCTTTATATGGAACAAGTACAGTGAACTGGGTAGTGAGAGAGGGCAGAACAATGGTACCTTGCAGTCAACATTTTGTCTAAGGCGTTGTTACAAGGGCCAAGAAGGATGTAAGTGAAATTCTAAGGCAGTTTGAGAAATATGGACAATAGGGCAAGTAGCAGGCATCAGGCAAACTTCCAAGGCTGCAGGGCTTATATCTGTGCGTGGGTTAAGATATTGGTGTGAAGGTGATAGGGAAAATAAAAGAGCCGCTGAAGGCCCACACTCATTTCTAGAAGGACTTCAGTTTTAGACAATAACTAAGGAAACCAGGTACAACATTGCAGCACCTGACCCACATCTGCAATAACCTGACATGTCCTCCAGTCTTATATGTCCTGTACATTTTCTTACTCTTCTGATACACTTACAATACAAATCTTACTGTGACTGTTTTATAAATAACAAAACAAATGATTAAATCCTTTCCTGCTTATATGTCTGGCAAATTACCAAAGAGAAGTAAACATAGGCCTTCCCCCTTTGGAGCTTAGGATCTTTTCATCAAAAACAGCTGCCTTAGGTGAAGGGTGTGAAGCCCAGCACACTGGCCTCGGAGTTTTAAATTCCACCTATCTTGAATCATGATTGGTCTTGAGAACAGGCTCGGTTGAGACCACAAAGGGAATGCAATCTAAGGCCTGAGCACCCCCCTCGAGCTCTGCCCCTGGCCTGGATCCTGTTGTTCTCAACTGGAAAAAGAAGAAAAATTCAACTGGATGGTTATTGGTGGTGGTGATTCTTAACCTCTGACTGTGATGAGAGATGCGAGGTTCCCTAGAACAATGTAGACAGCCCAGCCTTTCTACCACTCCACGGTCAAATGTAGATGATCCCTTCACTGGTACTTGCGTTTGCTCCAGAAGGTGAAGCTAATGAAAGGCTTGGTTTCCTGCAAAGAAAAATCTTGAGAAGAGGATGCTCGGACTCTCCAAAGTGTTCTCTTAGAGGAATGGGGCATTATTTCAAGATGCTGCTGCTACTGTTATTGCTGGCAATATCATTTGTTTAGAGTTTAATAAAAACCAATGTTCATTTCAATTTAATTCGTTTTAAATTCTCATAACATCTCTACAAGTCAGCACTATCATCAGTGATATCTATAGACATGGAGATGACTCTGAGAATTTTATTAACCTGCCCATAAGTCACAGAGTGAGGTCGTGAGACATGTTCAATTAAAGTCAATCATTTCATAACTAGGAAAACATAAGGTTTTGATTTGATGTATTTAGGAAGGATTGGACCTGTTTAACATAAATAATCCTATCTTTCATACTGAAGAATATCATTTTTGCTCTAGGGGATCACAAAGTTCAATAGTTGTGTGATTTACCTCCATAGTAGCAAATGGTGCTATTCAACTTTCTGTTGGATTTCCTCATCATGGAGGTTTATTTCTGCTACCATTGGATAATGCTTTCTTAAATAACATATACGCATTAGCTAGGTAGTATTTCTTTCCATCAGTGAATTATAAATTTAC
>CABHPP010122090.1:9194-31907 GCA_902168425.1 Peromyscus attwateri | reverse complement strand
GCCTGCCAATCCAGGTGTAGAACTTTTGTCTTCTTCTCCAGCAGCATGTCTGTGTGCTGCCATGCTTCCCGCCATGATGATAATGGACTAAATCTCTCAACTGTAAGCCAGCCCAAATTAAATGCTTTCCATTATAAGAGTTGCTGTGGTCATGGTGTCTCTTCTCAGCAATTGAAAGCCTAACTAAGACAACATCAGGTCTTTATTCCCCAGGGGACTCAGAATATGATAGGCTTCCACTTGATAAGTCACCAGTGATTCACATGTCTGTTGTAATTTGCTGAATACTTTGCCACATCTGTTGTTACCACAAGGGTCATTCCATTACTTACCATTTTTTTCCTCTTAAATGGGTCATCTGTAAGATAAGGCTTTGAATACCACTCAGCTCTCAGTACAGATGGTCACTGCTCTTGTATCACTACTATCAATACAATTCTCAGCTCAGCCAACAGCTTTTTCTTCTTTCCAGCCACATATTGTCTGTGTTCTTATATTGTTGTGGAATATTAGTTGAAGATGTGTTACATTGTTATGCTGTGGAATATTTGTTTAATAATATGTTGCATTTGTTTAACTCTGTGAAACTGTGTTACTCTGCCCGTCTAAAACACCTGATGGTCTAATAAAGAACTGAACCTCCATTAGCAAGGTGGGAGAAAGGATAGGTGGGGCTGGCAGGCAGAAAGAATAAAAAGGAAGAAAAGAGAAGAGGGAGGAGTGAGAAAAGGAGGAGAGGAGGATGTCAGATGCTAGCCACCCAGCAACACAACAAGCCATGGAGTAAGAAGGAAAGAATGACATATAAAATAGAGAAAGGTAAAAGCCCAGAGGCAAAAGGTAGATGGGTTAATTTAAGAAAAGCTGACTAGTAACAAGCCAAGCTAAGGCTGGGCATTCATATGTAAGAATAAGTCTCCATGCATTTATTTGGGAGCTGGGTGGCAGGCCCCCAAAAGAGTAAAGAAAAACCCAGAACTACACTGCTATAAGTACACATGTCATTGTAGCATTTGTTTTTTCACAACTCCAAAAAGAGGCTTTGTCAAAGAGCCTTTGATCAACTCCTTTATGGATATGCAGTTTTTACAGTGATGGAGGTGGTGTCAGTACAGACTCTACCTATTGCAGTGCCTTATATTGCCAACAGTTGTTGTTCTAAGACTACATACTGTTTCTGAAACTTTACATGACATACTTTACCAAACCCACTGGGACCATCTGCCCATATTGTCATAGCCAGAGACCTTAGGGCTCTGGGTGATGTCAAGTAGGGACAGACATTAGGGGAATGGAGCCCATGGCTGTTTAGCTTGTTCTACACCTATCTTGGCTGGATCAAGGTCCTCTTCAGTCTTTTCACAGCAATCCTACATAGCACCTACTTTTAAAATAAGATAATACAGAGAACAGGAAACCTAGGCAAGTTGAGGTATAAAAATTCTTCAATATCCTAGGAGCTCCAAGAATACCTACAACTGTCTACATTAACAGTCACAGGTTTTTGTAAAAAAATTTTTCAAAAGCCTTGTGAAATATATTTGAGCACAATGCTCCCCAAAATTCTAGTAGCTTCCTCAGTCCTTGTACTTTTTGGTGATTGATTTCTCATTTCTGTCACTTCAAGTGAATTTGTAAGTCTACCAGATGGGCTTTCAGATTTGCAAAGCATGTAGACATTAGTGTTATATCATCTATATAGTGGAATCTTCTTACAGAGGGTGGGCAGGGTGACTAGGCCAGATCCTGAGTCACCATCCTATGTTGAATGGTGAAGCTGTGGAGACAGTATTGTTGAAGTATTCTCAAGATCTGTTGTCACTTGTTCTGTGTGGATATGAATTTGGGGTTCAACAACTAAGAGATTAGCAAAAATATTAAAAACATGGTAGCAAAACCCACAGCTTCATGGAAAGACCCCATTATCTGTATCAGATGCCCACTTAGAAGAGCAATGTTGTGCACAGATGTATGGATGGGAGGCACTACCTTACTTAACTCCCTGTAAACCACCATCATTCTCCAGAAGCCATATAGATTCCTTATTTGCTACACACGGCTGTTGAAAAGTTTCTGAGCTGGGATGGTAATCTCTACCCTTTCTACCTTCTGTATTGCCTCTATAATTTTATTCTAACACTCAGCCAATACTGTTTGCTATTCATTGCCCTTTAGTGGTGGTTAAACTTATAAACTCCCTCCTTGCCTTTCCCTTCATAAATGGTTTTACCATTCATACTCTCCACTGAAACTCTCCACTGGTAGTCTTCAGAGTGTGTTCTAGTAGGGTAGGGGCAGAATGCACACATTATACTCCTGGCAGAGATAATTACTTACACCTAAAGTGAGTTTATTCTACTTCACCTGTATGATTTTCTTCACATACCTGTCCACCTCCACTCATTGGCCCTGATGCTTTTGGGCATTACCATGAGTCAATGTAAATTCTGTGCCAGTACATAATAGGGCCCAGTGTTCTGCACATTGCTGAGGTAACAATAATTCTTCTGTTTGACATGAGGCCTCTGGTCACTCTATATGGCTCTCAGCTGTGGGCAATCTTGGCCATCCTATCAGGAGAGAGATTGGGAAGGTGTCCATTCCAATTGGCCTTCCTTAGCAGCATAGGGAATGGTAAGAATCAGCTGTACTTTCTGTTCACCAGTACCCCTCACTCTGGTTGTTAATCACTGGTCTGGCCTGAAGCTCCTCCCTCTGCAGGCTCACACACACAATTTTGGGTTTTCTATCAATTTTGTCCCTGGAGATTTCTGTGCAATGCTACTCCAGCCACATTTGTGTTCTGGAGACATGGAGAAACCCTTTTCCCTGACCACCTCCCCTCTCACTCCTGCTTCAGCACTTTGCATATGTGGTTTACATGCAGATCTAAGTCCTTTAGATTGCACAATGCCTATCCCACTTCATACAGGGAATGCTCTACCATAAGGCTCATCACTGCTACCAGTGCTTCATAACAGGCAGCCTCATGGTCCTTTCTCAGTTTCATTTTCCTCTCTTCTAAAAACAGCCCAGTCTGGGTCTATGAACTTGGCATTAAACATACTTCCTCTTTTCGGCATTTTTGAGACAGGGTTTCTCTGTGTAGTTTTGGTCCCTGTCCTGGATATCACTCTGTAGACCAGGCTGGCCTCAAACTCACAGAGATCCACCTGGCTCTGCCTCCTGAGTGCTGGGATTATAGGCATGAGCCACCACTGCCCAGCTGTTGTTCTTGTCTTTATACATGGCATCATCTTTTTCTCTTTGGATCTTTTAACATCATTTCTCTGTGCTGTATGTTTAATGTTTTATGGGAAGTTTATTTCCTTTTCCTGTGTATTTGGTGTTCCATATGCCTCTGGGAAATTTTCTTCTATAATGTTAAAAATATTTTCTCTGCCTTTGTGCTGGTTAGTTTTGTGTCAAGGTGACTCAAGATAGGTGTGTTAGTCACTATTCTATTTCTTTGAATAGACACTATGACCAAGGCAACTCTTATAAAAGAAAACATTGAATTGGTAGCTTGCTTACATATTCAGAGGGTTTAGTCCATTGTTGTCATGGAAGAGAGCATGGTGGCAGGCAGCCAGGCATGGTGCTAGAGAAGAAGCTGAAAGCATTACACGGAGATCCACAGGAAGCAGGCAGAGAGAGAGAGAGAGAGAGAGAGAGAGAGAGAGAGAGAGAGAGAGAGACCAACCTCCTCCAACAAGGACTCACCACTCCAGCAAGGTCACATCCCCTAATCCTTCCAAACAGTTCATCAACTGAAGACTAAGCAAGCAAATACAAAAGCCTATGGGTGTTTGGGGAGCTTCTCATTCAAACTACCACACTAGAGTTGTCTGAGAAGAGTGAACCTCAACTGAGAAAACAAACAAACAAACAGATTGGTCTGTAGGAAAGCCTGTGAGACATTTTCTTGATTAATGATGAATACAGGAGGGCCAGCACACAGTGGGCAGTGCCACCCCTGCCTGGACTGTATGAGAGTAGGCTAAGTAAGTCATGTGTGAGCAAGCCAGTGAGAAAGACTCCTCCATGGCCTCTGATTCAGTTCCTGCCTCCAGGTTCCTGCCTCAAGCTTCTGCCTTGGCTTCTATTGATGATGGACTATAACCTGATAGCCAAATAATCATTTCCTCCACACTTTATTTTTGTTCAATGTTTCATCACAACATTATAAAACAAACCAATACAGAAATTTATACCAGGATCATGAAGAATATCTGGAACTATTTGACCATATTGTTTTGTGAAGAATTGTGAAGGATTTTTGAAATTTAATCTGGAGATACCATTGAGTATTCAGAGCTTACTGAGCAGTTGTGGGACTTTGGAAAACAGTCCTAAGAGTGATACAGACAATGCAAGATTTGTGAAGTTTCAGAGGGAAGTTTGAGCGTCCCTTGAAAACTCTGTTAGGAAGGTTCATGTGATGTATTTGAATTAAGAATATCTGGTATCTGGTTAGCTGGATCTGAACATGAGTAATCTACTATGATTGACAAGAGACCAGTACCACGAAAATGAAACTGTGCTTTAGTGGAACAATCAATTCTGGTCAGCTAGAGCTGAGAAAGTGGCAGAAATTAGGGAGAGAGGGGTCACCAATGAGAGGAAATCTTCCATGAGTATTTCCTCAGGGTGAGTATGCAAAAGCACTGGTCTAGAGGGAGCTAAGGCTCCATCAAATCCTGGCCTCAAGTCTCACTAGGGTGTAAGAGCCTTTTGATTTTGAAGGACTGAAGGGATCGTGGAGAGAAGCTATGGCTTAGAACTGTGAGAAAACAAGAGGGGCCAAAGGATGAAGGTCCAGCCTCCGCTTCACCGGAAACCCTAGAATTTAAGGGGTCATGGAGAGAGAAGCTAAGACTTGGCAACACCATGTGGCAGGATTACAGTCCCTAAAGAAAGACCAGGAGACCACTGGTGAAAATGCAGCCTTTGGAAACCTTAGCGTATTAGATATGCCAGGACTGTGAAACAATCACCTAGGGTAGAAACAGCTGTGGAATGTAGCTGGCCTGAGTCTCCAAGACAAGCTGTGTGGTTTGTAGATGGCAGAACTTGAAAAAAGAAGCTTCTCAGGCTCATTGGAGCCCAGAGGTTTGTGTCTGCATACCAGATGTCTAACACTGAACTTTTTGCACTGTTGATATTTGGTTTTTCTTGCTACAGTTGTAACTATGCCCTGGTTCTTTCCTCTTAAGTAAGAAGTATGTATCTTGTTTGTGACTTTTTTTTTAAAGTAAGAGTTCACAGCTAAGAGACTGTGGCTTTTTAAAGGAACTTCAGATATTTTAAAAAGACTGAACTTAGAGACCATGATACTTTTACAAATTGGTATCTGTATTATATTATGATATTAACATGAAATCTTGGGCATACAAAAAGAAAAGTTATGTTTAATAGTGATGTATTTTATGTCAAGTTAACAAGGGGTCGAGTGTGCTGGTTATATTTTTTTTTCAGCTTCACACAACCCGGATTCATCTGGGAACAGGTAACTTCAGTTAAGAAAATCCCACTATATTGGCCTGCAGCCAAGCTTGGAGAACATTTTCTTGATTAATGATTGATGTTGAAGGGCTCAGCCCTCTTTGGATTGTGCCAGCTCTGGACAGGTGGTCTTGGGTTATATATGAAACGAGACTGAGAAAGTCATGGGAGACCACTGAATAAAGTGCAGTCTTCCATAGTCTCTTCTCCAGGTCCTGCTGCCAGGTGTCTTCTTTGACCTCCTGCCTTGACTTTCCCTGATGATGGACTGTAACACATTAACCAAATAAATCTTTCTTCCTCAAGCTGTTTTTAGTAAGTGTTTTTCAGAGCAATAGAAAGCGAACCAGGACCACCTTCATCTGGGCCTTTTGCCCTGCTACACTTACTATTTGTAGGTTTAAGTTTTGAAAATAGCATTTCAGAGTTCCTGTATGTTCTGTTTTTGTGGGTTGTTGGTTTTTTTTTTAACATTTTTCTTAATTGAATGATCCAATCCCTCTGCCTTATATTCAAGACCTGATAGTCTCTCTTCCACTTCATCCTTCCTATTGGTGAGGCTTTCCTCTGAAGTTTTTCCTTGAATTCCTGACTTTTTCTATTTGGGTTCTGTTTCATTTTGGCTTGTCTTCAGATATTCTCTCTATTAAATTCTATTTTCATATATTGAATAGTTTCCATTATTTCATTAATCTGTTTCTTTATGTTTCTTCTGTCTTCATTCTGGCATTTATTCTTTAATTCCCTGTTCATATTTATTTATTGTTATTTTGAAATAATTGCTTTGTACAAAATCGAAGTATTTTTTTTCTCAGGGAACATTAATAGGAAGTACTAATTTCTGGCAGGCAGGGATTTATTGTCTTCATTATTTAGATTTGAGTTTTTGCTATGAAACCTAGGCATCTGGAGTTAAGTTGTTGTAATGTTTCTTGGTATGGAAATCTTGTCTCCTCATTGTTGAATGGGTGGTTGCATATCATTTTTCTGTTGCCCCAACTCATCAGATGTATGAGGCTTAGGGTGGTTCAGCCTTGGGGAAATTCAATTGTTGATGTTGGAATGAGGAATCTGTAGTCCTGGCTCAGTTCCAGCTAAGTGAAGTTTCTAAGGCCAAGAGCAAACCTTCTGTAGCATTAGAAGTTTCTCACAGTCAATCTTCAGGGATCTGGGGAGGTGCTTAGGACTTCTCATGTAGTGGTAGCTGATGGAATTTTTGATGTAAATCTAGGATCTCTACCTGCAGAAAGGGGAGGAGGAGGAGCTAAAATGCACACAGCTGGGTGGAGTTGGTGGCACAAGTATAGGGTCACAATCTGGGGAGGTGCAGGCTTGTATCTCAGGGACGAGTGTAGTTGACAGCATGATTCCAGGGTCACTGACTAGATGCATAGCCAGAGGTGTGTGGCAGGGAGAGATGAAATCAAGGCTGTAAATCTAGGATCCCTACATGAAGAGGTAATTCTGGAAAGGAGCCATAAGGCAAGCTGAGAATGAATGTCCTCAGCCATGCCAAGTCTAGGACTGATGCCTGGATGGAAACAGTTCTCAGGTCAGGAGTTTAGTGAAGTTGGATGCACCAGTCTAGGGTCCCAGCCTAGAAATTAGAACAAGGACACATGGAAAGGATCAGTGAAGTTGGTGAAAATTGGAGTTGGTGGCATGAGTCTGGAAGCTTTATGTGGAGAGGGAGGGATCCAGAAGGGCATGAAACACAATATTCTCAGGATGGTAGCAGAGATGGGTAGAGAGAAGAGTGTATCTAGGGCCCCTATGTGGAAAGAAGTGGTCCTTTCTTAGGTCTAAAGGATCAATGAGGTTGACAGTGGGAGTCTAGGAACCTTTCTAGAAACAGTGAATCAAGGGCATTTGATGGGATTAGGTGGATTTGGCAGCAAGAAACTGGGTTACCTACCTTTAAGGGAAGCAGAAATAATGAAAAGCAGTGAGACAGGTCATGGAGGTAGATTTATTTTTCCTAAACTTAGGTCAAAGTTGGGGGCCCTTTGCTGATACACAGGCAAGTAATTCAGGCCCCAGATTCTGCCTCTAAATTGCCCTCTCTCAGGCAATAAGTACAACCTGTCTATCTAGTTTTCCTAAAAACAACATTTTGCAAACTGTCTAAATAAGAAAGAAAAACCTGAGATCTCATTGCAGTGCCTGTCTCATTTTCTCCATGGGGAGTTCCTTCAGACAGCTCTTGCCTGGAAGTTTTGTCTGAAGCATTTTTCTCTTTTCATTATGTTCATATTTATTACAAGAGCATAAGCAGTGTCTGAGAGTCTTTCTGCTCAGCACAGCAATAAGAATTTTTACTTTCAGAACAAAATTTGTTAGGAATTTTTTGGACAAAATATTCTCTTACCAAAAATATGCTCCTATAGGTGTGTTTATATTGTGTGCATATATTATTATTAATTATGCATATATATTATGTGAATATTATTCATAATATATTTTCACTCATAATTGAACCAAGCATTGTGGTTACTTTATTTCATTTTCAGAACAAATGTGTCAGGGAGGCACTGTTTCACCTACATTTTACCTATGATGAAGCTGACAGCTGAAGGAATTATGCCATTTATTCAAAGTTAATTGGTGGCAAAGCCAAGATTGTAACAGAGAATCTCCACTTGCAACAATAATTACATTCTTCAAGATACTATACAAGGACAAAGTTTTGAGACTATCAAGAACCTAGATTATGGAGTTTATACTTAATATGAAGAACCTTTAAAACCACTCACATTTCTTGAAAAACTACTGCTATGAATAAATTGATTTCTATAGAAATTGGAAAATTCTATAGAAATTTTCTACAGAAAGGAAGAGGTAGTGCCTTTAGACAAAACATGAGTGTTTTTGTTGTATTAGTTTGTATAACCCAACCAAGAACACAAGCAGGTTGGTATATCTTCAGTCCCATGATGCTTTTTTTTGAGACTATAATAAAATACTATCACTCTCTGCTTTCCACTCTCTGCCAACCCCCCCAACCCCCCCATGCAACTGCTTGCTCTCTTTCAAAGTCTGGGACTCCTTTAATTTTTGTTGTTGCTCACACCTGCGTGTGTACCTGTGCATGTGTTTCTAAATATATAAATACAATCTGCTAAGTTTGTGTAATGTTACTTGTATATATATATATATATATATATATATGTGTGTGTGTGTGTGTGTGTGTGTGTGTGTGTATGTATGTGTATATATATATATATATTAAAATTTATTTATAATTTAAATTAATTTAATTTTACATATCAGCCACGGATTCCCCTGTCCTGCCTCCTCCAGCTCCCCCACCCTCCCCTCCAGCCCATCCCCCATTCCCATCTCCTCTAGTCCAGTCGCCGAGAAAGAGGAGGGATTGTATGAGCGAGAATTGTTGAGACCATGATTGGAAAAAGCACAGGGACAAATAGCCAAACTAGTGTGTATGTATTTTTAAGACTGAACATTTGGTACTTGATAACCAACTGATATACTCTTCTTTGGGTTAGACTGTTTCTTCTACTTTCAATATTCTTAATTGCCTATAGCTCTTTGTCAGGTTTAAGACCTCCTGAGTTTTCTCCTTTCCACATTAGCCTGTCTACTGGTGCCAACCTTGTACAGATCATGTTTAGGCAGCCATATGGTTGATATTCCATGAGTGTAACCTCTCTGCCATTTCCAGAAGACAACCCCACAGCAAATATCTTGTTCTTCTGGCTCTTACAATCTTTCCATTTTCTCTTCCTCAGTATTACCTGAGCCTTAGATGCAAGAGTTCTGTTGTAGATGTATCACTCACAACTGGGCTCTAAAATTCTTACTCACAGTCAAGTGTAGCTCTTATGCTTCACCAAAGAAGCTTGTCTTTCCATAAGAGGTCATCACAGAAAACCACATCTAGTCAAAATCCAAAGAACAACTGATTGTAGGGTGCCGAGTGGATACATCTACTGAAATTTCAGGGAACACCGAGGAAGGAGGGGACAGAAAGTTTATAAGAGCAGAAGACTAGGAAGTCTACTGTGAGGTGGTGTCTCCTAGAAGTGACAAGGAAGCTTCACTCATGATACCTTAAGAGTATGGTTACCAAAATAGGACCTGAATAATGACAACACCAATAGACGTACTGTTGTGGAAGGGGGGAAAAATCTCATGGGGTTCTACCCCTAAATATAGAATTACAGGCAAATTAGGACTGATGAGCAAGGGAAAATTAGTCATCCCAAGAGATGAGGCCCCTAATTAGTTATATAATTCCAAGTCAGTTCAGTCTTGCAATTATTTATATAAAAACAATACTAAAGGGAATCAACAGTGTATATGCATATGTTGATGCATTTTATAAACACACATGCACATACACATATATCTATATCGATATAGATATAGATATAGATAACAAAGAAAAAGAGGCAATAAATTTGTGAGGGAAAAAGTGGTAGTAGGGATACAAGGAAGGGCCTGGAGGGATGGGGATACAGTGTAATCGTATTTAATTAAAGAAAATAAATGCTGGCCAGGCGGTGGTGGCACACGCCTTTAATCCCAGCACTCAGGAGGCAGAGCCAGGCGGATCTCTGTGAGTTTGAGGCCAGCCTGGACTACCAAGTGAGTTCCAGGAAAGGCGCAAAGCTACACAGAGAAACTTGGAAAAAAAAAAAAAGAAATGCTTTAAAAGCTATCTCAAGCACAACTTCCTCTAAAAGGACATTTGTATATACTGCCATGTTGTTGTACCCCTTGAACTACATGTTTACTTCTTCTCAAGACATTATACACATTTCTATAGTTTTGACCCATACTTTGTACCTTAATTGTTTATGGTACTATTTATCACAGTTACATCATAGAATCAAGAGCCAGAATCTTGTTAATTGGTTTCTTTCCAACTCTGATGCCATAGCTTGGCATACAGTAGGAGCTCCAAAAATGATTGACAACAAGGCTTGAATACAACACGTTTTCAATAACTAAAGATATTGTACCATCATTGAAACTACTTTATTATTATAGAGACTACTGATTTTGATGTTGAGGGATTAAAGCAGTATCAAGGTCAGCCAGGTAATGAGTAACACAGCTTAAACTTAATCCCAGAAGTTCTTATTCTAAACACAGTGCTCTTTCCAAGACTAAACTTATATTCAGACGTTTGTCTTGTCTTCTTGCTTTTATTATTAATAATGATAATTAGCATTTCTTGAGCATTTTTCCATGGCAGTGAGCTAAAGTCATATGACTGATTATCTCATTTAAGTCCATTAATAGCTGTGAATAGTTCACTTCTTTGTGATATCCATTTTCAAATGAGAAAATTGAGATATGGAAAGGAGAAGCAATTTGCCCAAATTTACAGAATTTGAATACAATGTAGATGGATAGCAAGAATTTGAGCTTTAATCCATGCTTAATTCTTTACAGAAAAGTCGAATTCATTAGGATTTTCTTACAGGCAAATGAGCTTTCGAATCCAGATTCTGTTGCCACTAAATATCTGAGGGCTTTTAATTTTTAGCATACAGTATAGATTCATCAATGTTTTAAACATAAAGAAGTCTAGTTCTGCTGCTTCAACTGGTATCTGGGATGTTGAAGTTGATTTTATAGGTGTGTGTGTGTGTGTGTGTTTGTGTGTGTGTGTGTAATCAAGAAAGAATGAATGCGTTCATCAATTTGGTTTTATTTATCTGCTGTAATCATTTGAACTTGCCCATCTTTGGGTTGACAATGAGGAATAAAATATATCTCTCACATGTATGTGTCATTATTAAGTGATGATCCTACCACAGGTGCCTCTCATGTCTAATAATGCATAAACACAGCAAATAGAAAAGAAAAAGACCACAATTTAAGAGGTTTATGTTTGGAAATCACTTTCTAAGTGGACAAAAAGATCCTTTTAATGAAAGTGTGTGGTGTAGCATACACAACAGACCCACGGGGCCAGCTAAGCTAAGTGATTCAAGGGCCATCTCCCCAAATTTAAAAATCCATATCTGAAAATTATTTCTCTTAGTCCAGTTTCCCACTGTTTGAAACAATTTCTAGTAAGCATTTTACAGCTTCCCTGTCTCAAGCATCCAAAGAGACACTTCTGATAAAGTACAGTCTTTTTTAACAAAAACATGAGCATATATTTCAGTACACAAGACCTATATTTTTTGGATAACAGGATGGTTTGCTCAAGTTTTTTTTTCTCTAAAAGCTTGTCATACATCATGGTTTCAAAGACCCAACCATGAAATACAATTAGGGTGACCTATAGGTTGCAAACTTTGCCCTCTATGCTTAGCAGAGCTATCTCAACATGAACTGGTGGTATCTTTTTCAGATTCATGGGCTCCAAGTTTTAATAATAGTAATTATCTAGTGACCTGTCTTTCATTTGATTTACTTGGATTAATTCACTTAATTCATGCAGCAATTCTGTGCTATAGGTACTATTGACTGATTGATGATTGATTTACTGATTAACTTACTTCTTGAGACAGGGTCATGTTGTGGATGATTAATTGGTAAATAAAACACTGATTGGCCAGTAGCCAGGCAGGAAGTATAGGCGGGACTAACAGAGAGGAGAATTGAGAGAACAGGAAGGCAGGGGGAGACATTGCCAGCGGCTTCCAGGACAAGGAAGATGTAAGGTACCGGTAAGCCACAAGCCACGTGACAAAGTATAGACTAATAGAAATGGGTTAATTTAAGATAGAAGAAGTAGATAACAAGAAGCCCTCCATGGCCATACAGTTTGTAAGCAATATAAGTCTCTGTGTGTTTACTTGGTTGGGTCTGAGCCACTGAGGGACTGGTGGGTTAGAGCAATTTGTCCTGACTGTGGGTCAGACAGGACCAGAAAAACTCTAGCTACAAGGTCACACTACGTAGCCTAGATTAGTCAAATGTTAGGGATCCTTCTGTTTCTTCTTCATAAGGTGCTGTGCTTATTCTAATTTTACATGTGCTTGAGGTACAGAGCATTTAAACAACTCCCACACGTTTAGACAGCAAGGCAAGTGTAATGACAGAATCAAGTCTACCCATTCTCATTCTAGAGTTGGAGTGATTATCTATTAATCATATATTCAAGCCAGCTTTGTAGCTGGAATGTTTCTCTCTGAGTCCCGCCAAACTCCTGCAGTCCCTCAGCCCACTTATAAAATAATCACTTAGAAGCTTATATTACTTATAAACTGTATGGCCATGGCTCAGGCATCTTGTTATCTAGTTCTTATATCTTAAATTGACCCATTTTTATAAATCTATACCTTGCCATGTGGCTCGTAGCTTACCAGTATCTTGTTTCTAATGGTGGTGGCTGGCAGTGTTTCCCTGCCTCAGCCTTCCACTTCCCAGACTTCTCCTCTCTCTTTGTCCTGCCAATACTTCCTGCCTGGATACTGGCCAATCAGCGTTTTATTTATGAATCAATCATCCACAGCACAGCCTCTTGAAAATGAAGACACTAAGGCCTTAACATGAAAGAAATTTGTAAATATTAGTAAGGTGCTTCTCTAATTACTGAGAAACAGTTATAGTCTATTCCATAACAAATATGTCTTATTGTAGTGTAATTCTTTCAAATAATCTAGTAAAGCCACATAACTTATCCTTAAGAAGAAATCTGTGTTCCATGTCTTGGCTAAGATTAAATATTCATGTTCTCCAGTTTCAGGGACCATACAAATCACTGGATGCATTAGACATGGGTGGGAGATGGATTTTTTTTCTCTGTCATGAAGATGGTGACATGTAAGGTGTGAGAAAATGGTCCCAGGTGTCATATATCTTTCTGACTGAGAATTTCCCACATGAAGTGAGCTTGCTTGTTAGTTGTTCTCAGGAAACTTGCAGGCTTACAAGTCCTGAATGATATTGTAGTCTCTCACAGCCCATTCTTTAAGATGGCCATTTTGTGTAACTAGGCCCAGTCATACTAAGAATCAGAGCAACCCTCAAAGCTACTAGAATTATCAACCATCTATTCACCCTCCTTATCCTGGGAAACCTGTAGCTCTGTCTACAGAAGAGAATAAATTTGTTTTTCTGAAATGGACACAGGTAAGGGTTTCTTTGAAAAGGATCTCAAGGTACTTCTGACTTCAGTGGGCAGTGAGATGTCGATTTAAAACCATAACTAAGAATATAAAAAAACCTGTTTACCTGATCAGGACTAGAAGTATGTTTCTTCACTGTCATCACATCCTGGTGGAAAATTCTGTTTGCCCCTCTTCACTTTACAGGATTGATTGCTATCTATTTTCATGGAGTTCTTCCAACTTTTTACCCTAGATACCAGGTTCCTCTGTACTCCAAAGAAATATTATCTTTATCTTTTCCTTTGCATTTACTGGTTCTATTTATTTAATACCTAGCTCCTGCCACATCTATGAAGTATTATTGAGATTATTTTTATAAAACTTCCCGTAAATCCAAGTTGAGTAAGAATTATAGAGCACCCTGTATATATTATATGACTATCTGAGCTATATGGTTGCATCATTCTAGAGTATGAATTTCTCAGAACAGGGACTGTGTAACTTTAATTTCTCAAGGAGCCCCAGAATGTGACTGGTACAAGTCTCTCTTCAAGCAAATTTGTTAAGTGAAATTTTCTTCCGACATATTGGGGGAGTCCAGCATTTTACTAGGGAAAGTAGGTTCTCCTCTGGGATTTTTAGTATCATTAATAAAATAACGTAAGAGTAGACTCAAAAGGAAACTCAAAGACAATTTTATTAGAGTTGAAAAGAAAAAAACAAAAACAAACAAACAAACAAACAAAAACAAGGGCAACTAGCTGTAAATCTTGGCCAATATCCAGAGGAGAGAATGGAGAAGAGAAAGAAAAGGACCCACGCCACCAGGCAGTAATGGTACACGCCTTTAATCCCAGCACTCGGGAGGCAGAGGCAGGAGGATCTTTGTGAGTTTGAGGCCAACCTGATTTATAGAGCTAGTTCCAGGACAGTCAGGGCTACACAGAGAAACCGTGTCTCGAAAAACAAAAACAAACAAACAAAAAGAAGCCATGTCATTTGAATTAAGTGATTGTGGTGATAAGCTATATGATAGAGAAACAGCCACATGTTGGGGAGGGGAACTTTAGAGAAAGAATGAAGTACAAAGTATAAGACAAGGCATGCTGAGGAGAGGGAGAGAGAGAGAGAGAGAGAGAGAGAGAGAGAGAGAGAGAGAGAGAGAGAGAGAGAGAGAGAGAGACAGAACCTTATGGATGCTCTGCTGTGACTGAAAAGAAAGCATGGTTTCTGGGAAGGAAATGTACATTATGCCATTAAAGGGAAAATTATTCTTCTTAGCTCTAAAATGGTTTAATATAAATCCCCATTCCTGAGAGGGGGTCCCTTGGCCAGATAATTGATCAGTTCAACTGGATTAACCCTTAAAAGAGAAGGTGATGGTGTATGTCCACTCAGGGACAGATTCCCTTCTTAACTGTAAAAACATTAAGTCCTTACCACAAATGAATGAGAATTGGAGTTTAATAGGTAATATTGATAATTCAGTTCATCACAGAGAAAAATAAAAGCCAAACATGTGTGGTACATGCCTATAATCCCAGCACTAGGGGGACTAAGGAAAGACAATCATGAATTCAAGACCAACCTGGTGTACACAGTAAAAATACACTGCTTCCAAATAATCCAGTGAAGAAAAATCCCCAGAAAAGAGTGCTCTTATGATGCAAGTATTCCCAGGGCACTGAGGAAGAAGACATTCCAGTTCAAAGCCATTGATCTAAAAGCAGCCATTCTCTGCTCTGATGATCTTAATAGGCTTAGTCACTTCAACTGAGCAATACAAGTGTTCTGTCTTAGTTATAGCTTAACCTCATGATGTTAAATAAAGGAAAAGAGAAAGAAGACAGAAAGGCAAGCAGGCTGAGCTGATTCTCAGAACTTTAAAATTCTTCACTTATTTGTGAAAAAGAGAAGTCAAGGAAAATTCAAGGAGTGACATAGAAGGATCTTATTCCTTGTACAATGTAAACAAGTGTGGGGTATTAGAGTCGTTTCTGAAATCATCTTGTCACACCCCATCCCTGAGTAGATGAGAGATTTGCAGCACAGATATAGGGAGGGTTTTGCCGGATATCATAGCATATCTGAGCTAGAAGTGGGATAATGTCATTACTGGGGAAATTGAAGTTCCTTTTTAGGGATTTTAGTCTCACTAGCACAAGAATTTAGAAACTGACTCAAAATGAAGACTGAAGACAAACTTATTAGCTTGTAAGAGAGAAGCAAGAGGACAGGCAAGTATCTGCCAGGAAAAATGAAATGGTGAAGAGAAAGAGGCCAAGCTGCACCATGTACTGTAGAGGAGAACAAGCACCCATGAAGCAAAGGCACAGAGGAGTTTCCGAAAAAGGGTGAAAAACCAATGCCAGAAAAAGCATACTTAGCCTTTGGCCAGTAACCAAAAGGGGATAAAGAAAAGTCAAAGTTAAGCTTTTCTGAGGAAAGCTTCATGGCAGAGGCACCACGGTGTCCCCTGATAGAAGGGGATATAAGCATCTGGACTGAGAAGAAACTTCTGGGAAGGAAAAATACATTATCTCATTAAGGGATAATCCCTCTTATCTCCTTTTGGGTATCTTAGAATAGCAGGTTCCCACTTACAGCTAGAGATGGAATTTAGAACACAAGCCAGATACCTTAAATTTTTCTTATGGTAATTGAAATTCCTAGAAATCACCAATGTGATGCTTGCATTTCTAGTGTTACCAGGGATCACAGGAGGTGGGGGTCCAAAATTTCAAAAGCTTAAGGCCACATAAGGTTATGCCTAAGGGCTTACACTAGTAACCTTACAGACTAGGCATCGATTTTCTCATTTCTAAAATGTTAACGAATCATAGATCTATCTAGGAATTGTTATGCTGATTTGCTGAGGCAGTGCGTGTGAGGGTTCTTTCAGTTGTTTATTTCTTGTGACTTGAAACATTGGAGAGATGGCATTATAGTGTTGGAAGTGTGATGAGGAATTGGAAGTCAAATGAATGTTCTAGATCTCAAGTAGAGGCTGACAGGGTGAATGGTTCAGAGAAGAGAGGTAGGAATCTATGAGACTTACTCTTGCTATTGGTTGTTTTGGACTATAGGGCTAGCTCCAAGTTAAATAAAATCTGCTTATTTTGTTCAACAAATGTATGCACAGTGCTGACTTTATAAAAAGTATTTCTCTAAATGCTTTACAAATAATAACTAGGCTAATTCTGACAAACTTATTAGTTAGAGTATGGCATCATGGTTCATTTTGCAGATGAAGGAAGGGTAACACAGAAAGGTAGTGCAACTTACTTATGTCCATTTAGTTCATGAATGGCAGTGAATTAATTTAAATCCCAATCATATGACTTGGTAGGCCATCTGTCAGAAATTACTTAGTCAGTTGAAATAGTATATGTGCACCTTGGCATCATGGAAAGTCTAAGATTCTAGTCTAAGCTTTATGATTCAAATGATTTTTTTAATTGGGTTAAGCATTCTTCATACATCGTCCTATACATACAAAGGTTTCCATTTTCTGTTACCATTTCTGATCCTTCAAAGTCATTTTAGCAAGCAACAGCTTTGGTGTGCCTTACTCATCACTTCCCTCAGGTCAACCTAACTTGTCTAGTCCAAGGAACAATTCCCTTTCTGCCCCAAAAGGATTCCACAGCATAAGTAGAGAGAGCCCCAGGAAAGTTTACTTTTCTGTTGTTCATTTAGATTTAATAAGACAATTATTGACTTATTTAAATATTATTGGGTTATTAAAAGCATTAACAATGTTTTTCTTTTCATCTTGTTTGCTTAATGTCTATTTGGGAACAGAATGTGATTAAGCAAGCATTATCTAGCAGATTTATTTTCTTTGTGCTACAAATGTAAAGTTAATTTTGAGAGGAAGTTCAGGACATGGCCGCAGTTTGTCTACACAACCTAGGGCACACTGTTTAACTTTGGTGAAGCTGAGCATCTAAGGAGCTAGGAGGTAGTTTTCCTGATTCCTTGAACATAGATCTTACCTTTAAAGAAAAGTACAGTGCTGTAGGTCCAAAGTAGAACTCTTATGTATACTGGTTGCTAACTTTTCACTGATAAGGAAACTCAACACAGAGATGAAGGGAATTGCACATGAGTCACTTTAAGTGAATAATTGTGAAACATAACTATTATACTGAAAGCCTTATGAGTACAAGCACTAGATCTAGTTTATTTGCCATGGTTTTCTCGATAATTGGGTATAATGCAGGGTTCAATGATGTCAGTTAAAAACTACTGTGGACTGAGTCACTAGAATAATTTGGGTTTACTGACTCCTAAGAGAGAGAATTTTCAACAATGACTGTAAGAAACTTTGCAAATTAGCTTGGTAATGGAGGCCTCTTTCCTGGAAAAAATATTAGGCTTTAAACAACACAATTTTCCGTTGAGCTAAAGATATGAAAACATTCTATGCATCATAATCCTCTCCATCCCAGTGCTATTTTTTGTGCTAGGGTTTCTTATACCCCAAGTGGTGGATAATAGAAAGAGCCAGAATCTGTAACATCTAGCCTAGCGTTAATATATATGTATACACATATATATAGGTGAGACATGTATATATATATATATATATATATATATATATATATATATATACGTGTATATGTGAGAAGAAACATTCACCCAAAGCTTTCTGAAGGGACTGATTTGGTTTCCTTGAATCTGTTTTGCTGGGCCTGGAAAGTTGGTGGAACTCTATAATGGTATGTTGTGATGATCAGTGAAGACCATTCTTATTTATTTATAAGATATGAAGAGTGACAAATTCAGATATTATTTTAACAAAAGGGTTATCTAATATAACCTTCCTCTAATCTGTCATTTATTAGATTCCAATTATATGTTAAGCAGAATGTTAAATTCCTTCATTTAGCCTTCACTACAACTATTTTTACAGTTAAGAAAATTGAAACATAGTAGCAAAAGATTTATCTAACATCACTCAGTAAGTTAATAGCAAGGTAAGGGTATTATTAATTCTCTGGGCTCCATTAGTGGGGAAACTTTTATCTATTTTCATCTTCTTGGTAGTCCAGGGTGGGCTATATTTTGTTCCTGTAAACATTGTTTTTCCTTCCTGCCATACCAGAATTAGCCTCCATGATTAATAGCACAATTCTGTAAGATATCTCTTAATTATGAGAGATAGAATCTGTTCACCTTGATCAGAAGGCAGTCCTTTTTAAAGACACTATTAAGACCAAATCTGCATGTTTTCATTTATAGCTATGATAACTTGAGTACATCAGTCTCATATCAGCACTGTCCTCTGCTGTGGAATAATGCTTTTGTACACTGGTTTAATAAAACACTGATTGGCCAGTAGCCGGGCAGGAACTAAAGTTATGCTGAGAAGAGGAAGAACAGAGTCAGGAGTCGCTGGCCAGACACAGAGGAAGCAAGATGACAAGGTAGAACTGAGAAAAGGTACCAAGCCATGTGGCTAAACATAAATAAGAATTATGGGTTAATTTAAGTGTAAGAGCTAGTCAGTAATAAGCTTGAGCTAATGGCCGAGCAGTTATAATTAATATAAGCCTCTGTGTGTTTACTTGGGGGATGCAAGTGGGAGAGACCAAATTTGTCCTGACCACTGGCTGGCCAGGAAAACAGGAAAACTTCCAAATACAGTTCTCTCCATAAACTAGGTTGATAGCACCTACCTTGATAGGGGACATGCAAAGAGTAGTATATAGATTATCATAATTAAATTAGATCAATGTGTATGAAATTATATATAACATCATATCTGGCATACAGTTTAAATATTCAAGAAATAAGCCGGGTGGTGGTGGTGCACACCTTTAATCCCAGCACTCGGGAGGCAGAGCCAGGTAGATATCTCTGAGTTCGAGGCCAGCCTGGGCTACAAGAGTGAGTTTTAGGAAAGGCACAAAGCTACACAGAGAAACCCTGTCTCGAAAGACCAAAAAAAAAAAAAAAAAAAAAAGTTCAAGAAATAGTAGTTTCCTTATCTGTTAACTCTTAATTGGCTTAACTCTATTCTTGTGGAGACTGATAACCCTGAATATTCTCAGGAACATTCTCAAATTCTCTGTATTTTCATTAAGTCTGATTTAGAAATACCAACTAAATATGAAGCATCTTTATAGTCCCATATCCCCTGCCATGTGGAAATTTGGCAGCCATGAAAAGTAAGATGTAAAGTGCTGGTAAGCCACAAGCCACGTGACAACTTATAGATTAATAGAAATGGGTTAATTTAAGATGTAAGAACTAGATAGCAAGAAACCTGAGCCATTAGGCCAAACAGTTTAAATAATCTAAGCGTCTGTGTGTTTATTTGTGTCTGAGTGGCTGTGGGCCCCGGCAGGACTGGAGATAACTCCAGCAACAGATAGACTCTTCATTTCTCAGCTCTTTTTTCTATATACCTGAAGAAAAGCCCTTTTAAAACCTTGGGCAGCCTTCTTATGCTCTATTTTACTAATTTTTTCTTCTCATTGGCAGGGTGTAACTTTGAATTGAAGATTATGACTAATTATTTATGTGAAATTTTAGAGTTAATTGAACTCTTTTCAAATTTCTGAAATAGTGTATCTATAACCCAATCTGGCTTCAAAGACAAAGTTGTCTTTCTTCTATTGGCTCTCAAGCATTTGTATAATAGATGTGCACTGCCATGTCCACACATTCTTTTTACTTTTATCTCTCCTCGCCATCCTGATAGGTCTGGCATGGGAAGAGAATATTTTGTCTATTTTGCAAAGGTACCTAAGACTCACGTGAAGCCCATATTTGCTCTTCTTCACCAGCATGTACATGTACACACATATACACAGAACTCTGAAGGGAAATTGCTCTGAACCAAAAGAGTAGATTAATAGAGAGTAGGTTTAGAGAGGACTTTAGACCCTCTGCTATATTTGCCACCCTTCAAAACCTCTCTAAATGCACATAGGCTATATATAAAGTCAATGCACTTATCCATATAAGTAGATTGAAATTAAAATTTTACATCCATTTCTGCCTTTCTTCATATGGAGAACCTGAAAATACTATTGTTGAAAACAGTAGGAAGGATTGAAAGCTTAACTAATATATCATTCACTCTTTTATTAGATGTGGCACCTGACACTACCTGCTGTCTTTGACACTGTCTCAGGTGGAAAGGCAATTTCAAAGCAATCTCAGAACAGCAGCTCCAAAAGACCCCACACAAAAAGCTGTGGGCCAGCTCTGCTTCTCTCAAGGAGAATGGATTCTATGGTTGGGATTAACGTATATGTGGACTTCAAAATTAGCAATATTCTACTCTTAGCAAGACTAACATTTCTGGGCATCATGATAGAAACAAAGGAGGCTACTATGGATGCTGTCTATGCTTATCACACATGCAGAAGCCATGCCAGGGTTCAGGTAATGATGGGTGTGGAAACATGAGTAAGTAGATAAGCATTGGATTCATGGCAAAGGCCTCCAATGCCTATTTTATTTTTTTACAATTACAGAAACTGAACCTAGAAAATAAATGTTCTTAGATCCCCTCTCTCCCTTTTCTATGTTTTATTCCTCCTTCCACCCTGGACTTCCAATTCCTGGAATTTACTACATAGGTAATCGGCCAGACCTCAGTTGGGAAGACTGTGTCAAGATCTGAGCCTCAAACTTTAATGGGGAAATAATAAACCATGAACTTGAACACAAGTATTTCAGGTGAAAAAATCAGATTTCAGGACTCATGAGGAATGGCTGAAAGAAATGAGCTGTTTGACTAGAAAGTATGAAGACTCAGGGGGTTATGGTATCTGGAGGACTTTTGGATGGCTCCTCATGGGGCAAAGAAAATACTGAGCATCTACTGAGTCCCAGGGACAGAGTAAAGACTCTGTATAGATTCCACAGTGAGTCAAATAATTTTATTTCTAAGCAGTTCCTGGTTGAGACAGACTATGTCTGAGGGGACTCTCAGAGCAGGGGATTGAAGAATACTTTCTCAGCTATTCAGAAATCTTAAGATATTTTTCTCTGTCTATAATCACACAGCTACTAAGAGATGGACCCAGGAATCAATATCTACAAACTTCAATGTTCCATGTTGCCCTATTTGATTTATCCTGCCTTTTGATCTAGGTGAGGGATACAGTGTATTCCTAAGACATTGAGAAAGCAGAAATATTGCTATGGAAGTTTTCATATCCATTTCTCCAAACTCCATTCTGTCAAGATCAGAAACACCTGTTACTAATATGTCCATCATCGTGCTGTTATTCCAAAAATCCTAGAAATACTAAAAGGAAGAATTCACAGAAGGTCAAATTTTCTGGGTTTCTCTTGGACCCCCTGTTTCAGCTTGTTTGGTTTGCTTTTTATCAGAGCTACTACAGAATATGTGTCTGTGGTTTGTGTTATAGTGATGGGAAGAAGTAATTTCCCTGGTGTTAGTTGGCCTGCAGGCAAGCTGAGCACCTACACTGCCCTTCAGAGGACTCACCTCATGTGCACCCATTGCTTAAAAAGCTTTAGTTTTCACTCATTTTGTTCTACATTTAATTTTCTTACTTTTGTCAGGAAAGGAAATTAGGAGGAAGGGGATAAAAAAGGAAAACAACCTAGAAAGGGCTGAAGGGAAACGATGGTGGGGGCATTAAAACCACTGCTATGTAACCAGCCAACAACGATACTGCATGTTTATGGGCTTTGGTTGCCATAGAGACAGTTACGTAACTCCAACTGGTGGTGAAATTTCATACTGCTTGTGGTGGCGAGCGATATTTCAGTCACTTAGGGGCTACTTTTAAAGAGAACAAATAAAGTAGCTGAGGGGCCCTTTGTCTTGCCGGCTACAACCTGCACTGTTTCAGCCCCACACACCAGTCATTTTCCAGTTTTCTGTGTGTAGCAAAATGTTCCCAATTATTCTCTGAGTAGAGCTGGGCACTTACTCCTCTCCTCAGTCCAGAATGGCTAGGCATAAGGCTCAGAGCAAAAAGAAAAAATAAATAAAGCCTCCTTTGGGGTGGAAAGCCTGTGTGGAAAATTTCAGCTTGGAAAGCTTGTTTTCTGGGAAAGTTATGAGTTGAAAAGAGTACATGTGTTCACTAGCACAGAGACCAAAGGCTAGATCCTCCTTGTGCAATCTCTCTCTCCCTCTCTCTCTCTCTCTCTCTCTCTCTCTCTCTCTCTCTCT